>JANQBM010000009.1:19056131-19076984 GCA_025594535.1 Erythroxylum domingense | reverse complement strand
AAATTAGAAGGAAGTTCTTAAGAATATGAAAAATAAGATCATTAATTAATGAAAAGTCTCAACTTGCAAGTCAAGTAGTTAAAAATTCTCTCATGTCATTAGTGGATAAATTTGCTTCGACGTATACCGGTAATTAAAGATCCTTTGGTTGTTTACAGAGAAAAAGAAACGGACTGAAACACCGGTATAGTTGGGTGTGTTACGTAGTTTTCTTCCTCCCGAGAGAATTGATTTTCCGGGAAATGGGTTTCTTTCGATTCTCATAGGAAACCCATTGACAGGATTGGTGGGGAGGAGAGTTTTCTATAGAAAGTAATGAGACCGAGTCGATTCTTCTGTTAGCGGGTGGGAGTTAATCTGATGGCTAACTTCCTTCTTGGATTTGTGCTGCCACTGCTGCTTTTGACAGGTACCCACTTACTTTTTTCGCCATTGGAAGGGCAGGTGATTATTGCAAAGCTTCTAGCTTAGCTATTGGACTTCTGAGTTTGAAGTTTGTTGCTTTGGCGTATTAACTATTGAAATTTTTTTAAATACGTCGTCTTTTTAACTTTATTGGATTTAATTTGATGCTCTGGTCCTGATGCTCTGAATTTGGTATAAAATTTTGCTTTTTTTTTTTTCTTTTAGTCTTTTCCTAATCTTGTGAAGGTTTTTCTTGTTTATCATCTTTCTTGGCTGGCATAAGTTTTCTTACTTGTTCATACTACAGTCAATTTCATGGTAGATGAAGTTTATTTGGGACAGAACATGGTTGATGTGTTCTGGAAGCGACGATATCAATGATTTTAGTAGAATAGAATAATGTGTTTGAAACCAATCAAATCAGTAATTGATTTTGCTTATTTCCTTCTTTCCTGCAGCTGCTTTGATTAATTGGAGTTTGATCTCCTTGGTTGATTTAATAGCTTTCCTTCTCATCCAATATACTGCTCCGGACATAGGTAAGCTACTCTTGTAGTTTCATGACTATATCAATTCTGCTGACATTCGGCTCAAGAAAATTTATGTTTTTATTGCTCTTGAGAATGGATTTTCTGCAACAAGAAGGGGAGGACATTGCAACTATGCGTCTTTTTATTCAGCTAACTTTTTCGGTCACGATTTTTGCAAAATTATGCTTACACACCATTCTTTTTTAACAGGATTCCGATTCCGAAGGCGATATCTCATTCTTTGGCCTGTGATTTTCTTTTCACTTGGTGTGATTCTTTCCCAAGTGTTATATCTTGTTATTTGGGCAATTCAGGGAAACAATTGGAGTGGAGCAAATGCAAGATGGGCACAGTTAGTTGGTTTTATGATGTAATATTTAATTTTCAGTTTTATCCTATGTTCCCACTTCACAATCAATCTGCATGAATTGACAATTTCTTGGTGCAATTCTGCAGTGTCCACTCTTGGAAGTCACCCTCGGTAATTTATTTCTTGCTTACCCAACTATTAGCATTGGTTGTTGGTGTGGTTGATATATATGGCAGCAGATTTGGTATCATTACATGGGAAAACTCTGGATGTGGTCGCTTTCTAGTTATGCTCGAACGTTTAGGTTTGTACATAGTCTGCTGAAGCTTCATCTTATTCTCTTGTTAATCTCCCTTGCTTTCTGTTTACTAAATTTTGGATGTCCATCTTTGTGGACATGTAATAGATAAAAATTCCAATACGAATATATGTTTTATGGTGTTCTTCAGTAAACTTTATGGCATCTTTTTTTTGGTTAAATTCATAAATGAACCTTGGTTTCAAAGTTATTTCTTTTTTCGATTTGCTTCTGATCATGCAAGTTTCTGAACTTCCCTTTTTATTGTTTCAATTGGAGTTTATTGACAAGAATATTGGACAGTACATAGGTATTGACTGAGATTTTTTCTCTTTTCTCTATTTGTAAGGTTCTCATCTCAGTGTTACTTCCTGTTTGCTGTTACCGGCCATTCAACTAGGTGTGGGTATTAGCCATCCATCTTGGCTCTCTCTACCTTTTTTCATTTGCAGCAGTGTTGGTCTTGTGGACTGGTCTCTGACCAGCAATTTTCTAGGCCTTTTCAGGTGATCTCTTAGTGGCTAAAGATAAATCAGTAGTTACTTCTCTCTTTCTTTGTGTAATATATTAGAAAGAAGTACAGGTGATCTATATTTCAAATACTTGCTATTATAGTTTTCTAATGGCTTACATTTTTTTTCTTTATGATCTTGTAGGTGGTGGAGGCCCCTTCAGCTGTATGCTAGCCTAAACATCATACTACTTTATGTCTATCAGCTTCCTGTGGAGTTTCCCAGCATAATTAACTGGGCGGCAGATTTTATTGGTCTGTTCAAAATATGTGCAAAATCAGAATGGCCCAACATTTGTTCTAGTCTTTTTCTTGTACTTTTCTATATAATGGTATGTATTATTCATGCAATTAAAAATCGTTTTTTGTTTAATTTGTTGAGATATTCTCTCCTAAAGTCAAAATCGGTGCAACAATGGTCTAGCACTGATGTCTTCCAATCAAATATGATGCTTATAGAATTCAATTGAAGTAAGTTGCTTCTACTAGTAATCGTTCACATGGTAAATGATTATACTTTTGGATCAGGGAGGCTTTTGATTTTGAGACATGATTGTGATTTAACTGGAAGAAAAATGTAATCAGGATCACAAGTGGCAAGTGTGGAGGGATAAATGACCAATTTGAGTTGAATGAAAAAAGAGCAGCTCATAGAGGCAATTAGTTCATTGGAAGCACAGAGCTTATGATTATTTGGGTAGGAGTTCAGTTGTGCAATTGTTCTATGCATGACAATGAAGAATTAGATTGGCTTCCACCGTGAGAAATGCCTGTTTAGGCTACTCTACCACGGAAGTTTCAAATTCAATCTGTATGTGGTAACAGTGGTAGGTATGCAGAAAGGTTATGGCAACGATTGGTAGTATATGTCTTCTGTTCTTCTGTGCTTCTAAGTGAAGGAGACTTTCAACTAGCATGAGCCCAGAAAGTGGCTTGTGCTCTTCTAAATATGTGTAGGTGCCACATGAAATCAGAGCTTTCATATAATTGATGAGGTTCCCTCTGATTATTTCTTTTTTTTATGAGATATGGAAATTTTGGCTTTGCTACTTCCTAGTTGCTAAGAATGTGGATGATTGTTCAATATCTTTGAAGTGATGCAAGTTGGTGGACCAAATTGTTGTCTATCAATCAATGATGCATCCTTCAATAACTTTAACTTATTATGTCTTGATTAAGTAATTCAATTGTTGATGTAAAACATTACTATCATCCATTCTATGATCGTTTCCTTCTCATTTTATTGCTTTTTTCCTGGGCTGTTTACATTGCATCCTATCTAACCTTCTACCTCTTGATTCAGCTATCTTTTATTAAGCGTGACTTGGAGGAAATGGACTTCATTATGTCTATACGAGAAAATGCATTGACAGAGCAACTTTTACCCCTGAGGCATTCATTTTTCATTCGTCAACTGAGGTAAAGCTTGGCCAATACTCCCTGACATCTTGTCATCCTGTTCCCACTTTTCTTTTTCAATTCTTTTATGTTATTATTATGGCGATATCATCACCAAAAGATGACAACACTGCTTGATTATTGCCTTCCAGTGTGTTGCTGTTATATCTCCCTAGATCCCATGTCTTAGCTGGATTCCTGTTGGGTTGTTGTTGTTGTTGTGGTAGTCTGTTACTGTCAAAATTTTGGGGTACTTTCTCATTTGGTTGTTCTTGTATTGATTCAAATGGCAGTGCATCATAGATCATATATATATATATATATATTGCGATTAATAGTTGACTGATAAGTGTTTGGAAAACCTAAACTAATGAAAGTTGCAGCAAGGTTTCAAACTTACACTTTTTTATTACATCAGTAACCTTTTCCGTGCATTTTTCTTGTGCATATGGTTTGAATGTGGTTAGTGGAAACACTATTTCTATTGTCTTGCAATTTTGAATCCAGTCATAGCATAGATCATGAAATATCTGCCTAGATGAAAACTTTAATTTGCTTGTTGCTTGCAAGGTTAATGAACCTGCTTTAAAATGCAGATCTGGAGTCAGGCATACGAATGTCTTGTTGAGGGGAGCAGTTTTTCGAACCTTCAGCATTAATTTTTTCACGTATGGTTTCCCGGTATATATTCACTATCCAGATACTGTTATCTGCTCTCTGGATTAGACTGGTTTCTTAGCATCTGTGATCTGTTGCTTTGGGGGATACAGGGTGAATTCCTTATAAATGGCATGAGCTGTACTAATATGTTACTGACTTGGACTAAAATGGTTTTGCTTTAACAAATTATCAATCTTTTTGTAGCTGATATCCAATCTAATTATTTTACGAGATACAATTGTTTGTTTAACATTAAAGGCACTTGAGCAGTGATTGTCTGAGACCATCTGGACAATTACTTGAGCATTATCTTGTAGTGTCATCTCCGTAAATTGAAAATCAATTACATTGTCAACTTCTGTGTCCTTTTCTGGTTGGTATGTACTGATTGAGATTTGAGTTGGTAACAAATACTTAACTGACTATCATTGTTTTTGCCTCCACTTTTCAATTAGTAAATGCAAGATACAAAAGCAATGAGTTTAGTACCAATTTCTACTTGAATACATCATTTGATTTTTGACTTTCAGTGCTGGATTTGACAGGTTTCCCTTTTTGCTCTGTCCTACTGGAGCTTTCACTTTGCCAGTATATGTGCATTTGGACTACTCGCATATGTTGGCTACATTGTCTATGCCTTCCCTTCTGTTTTCCGTTTACATCGGTTGAATGGACTGCTTCTCATCTTCATTCTCTTTTGGGCTGTTAGCACATATATCTTCAACGTAGCTTTTCCATTCTTGAATTGGAAAATAGGCAAGGTATTCGCACTTTCAACTTTAATCTCCAATTTGTGATAAAAACATGGATCTCAAAGTTCAATAACCTTGGCTGTGCATGCAGGATATGAAAATATGGGATATGATTGGATTTTGGCATTATCCCACACCTGGGTTATTTCTACTTGCACAATTTTGTCTTGGCATATTGGTTGCCTTGGGTAATCTTGTCAATAACTCTGTTCTTCTTTACTTGTCTAACGAGGGAGATCAGTCTTTGAACAATTCTATTACAGAAGGTAATGAACTAATCAATTCAAACACTAACCTGTAGCTTTTTTTGTTGTGGGTCATCATGATTTTTCCAGCATATTTCTCATCCTTTTGACTGTATATTCGGCCAGTTATGAGGGATATGTAATTTGCATACTCAGAGATGCATGCTACCATTCATCTATTTAATTGCTCTTTGTTTTCTGTAGTCTCTGTGGAGGAAGATACCAAGGTATTGATAGTTGCAACAATTGCGTGGGGATTGCGGAAATGCTCTCGAGCTATAGTGTTGACATTGATATTCCTCATCGCCATGAAACCTGGTCTCATTCATGCTGTATATCGTATGTTCCATGCAATTCACTCAAACTCACTAATTTGCATAATATGTGGTAGTCATCACTAGTGATGCCTGTTATCAATTAGGTAAGCATGAGATAATTCCAATTTACTAATCAATTGTGTACTTTGACCTGTGCTCCAGTGATTTTTTTCTTGATGTATCTATTGAGCCACAGTATCAGCAGAAAGATACGGCAATTCCTGATTCTTCTGTGTGAAGTTCACTTTGCACTTTTGTACATACTTGAGATTGACTTCATCTCCAATGTGTTTGAGGAAAATGGTTCTTTCAGTATGGAAGTTTTGCTGCAGTTAGGTAGGCGTTGGTGTTCAATTGTTTGACTTCTCAGTATGAACTTTTTAATTGGTTTTGAGGTTATGATATATTCTTTTTTATGCTCTAAACCCAGGTATGTAACTAAACCATATTGTGTGAACTGTTGCAGGTCTTCTGAAGCAAGATAGTTCCTGGGATTTTTTGGAAATAGCTCTGCTTGCTTGTTTTTGTGCCATTCATAACCATGGGTCTGAGCTCTTATTTTCGTTTTCAGCAATTGTGCAGCACACACCTAGCCCTCCTGTTGGATTTGGCATCTTGAAAGCTGGTCTGAACAAATCAGTCCTCTTGTCAGTATATGCCTCCACATCTGCAAGACATGACCTTGATAATCCTTCTTATGGTATGACTTCATGAATAACTCCAGGCATTCTAAGTGACTTGGAAATTGGTTACCATGTTTAGATATTGGAATTGGTTCATACGGTACTACTTTTTCGACCAACCGTTAAATAGATCAATGAACTTCTCTGGAAACAGCTTAGCCTTTCACCATAACCCTCCACTCTACCAACCACCCTCCCCCAAAGATAAAAAGGCCAAAGGTAGCTTGTTCTTGTACAATTATGCATCTGGGGTCTATCTCTTGGTTTCTACAATAATGGATCTACCCAAGATTTTAACTTGAGATGTCATGTCATCACACTTCTTTGTATTTATCAATACATCAGAGTTATGTATAACTTTATGATAAGTTCTCTTCCTAATATTAAATCTGCACTGGATGCCAGTCATTGATCACATTTTTGACTTTTGTCTTTGCAGAGAGTAGGATAGCATCATTCCTTGGTGCAATCGGGCAGAAGTTTTTATCCATCTATCGCTCTTGTGGAACTTACATTGCGTTCCTCACTATTCTTGTCACAGTGTACTTGGTGACACCTAATTACATATCATTTGGATACATATTTCTTCTTCTTGTTTGGATTATTGGAAGACAACTAGTGGAGAGAACTAAAAGGCGCTTATGGTTTCCTTTAAAGGCATATGCAATTGTGGTGTTTGTCTTCCTCTATAGTTTGAGCAGTTTCCCAAGCTTTGAGACATGGCTTTCCAGATTTATAGACTTAAAATTTTATGTTGGCTATGACTCGAAGGCTTTGTTGTTTGGAAATGTATGGGAATCTCTGGCAATCTTGGTAGTGATGCAACTTTATAGTTATGAGAGGAGACAAAGCAAGTACAGCAGATCAAAAGACCCTGACCCATTGGATTCAGGAGTATTTGGATTTGTAAGACGATTCCTGATCTGGCATAGCCAGAAGATCTTATTTATTGCACTATTCTATGCTTCTTTATCTCCCATTAGCGCTTTTGGTTTTGTCTATCTGCTTGGTCTTGTCATTTGTTCAACTTTTCCCAAAGCTTCTCGGGTACCATCGAAGTCCTTTCTGTTGTACACGGGATTCTTAGTGACAGCTGAGTATCTTTTTCAGATGTGGGGTAAACAGACTGGCATGTTTCCTGGACAACAGCACTATGATTTGTCTCTTTTCTTGGGATTACATGCATATGATCCAGGTTTTTGGGGCCTGGAGTCAGGATTGAGGGGAAAGGTACTTGTAATTGCTGCTTGCACCCTTCAGTATAATGTTTTCCACTGGCTAGAGAAGATGCCAAATCTTGCTGTAGATAAAGGTAAATGGGAAGAACCTTGCCCTTTGTTTGTCTCGGAGGAAGATATTTGCATAAATGGCTCCACAACCAACAATGATAATAGGCCACCATCAGATTGTAGTAGTCAATCTGATAAAAGAGAGGAACTGACAAGCAACTCAGGGTTATCTTTCACTGCCAGCCCCACTCAAGCACAAAATCACAATTCCAATAAAGCCATAAGCTCAGAAGGTGGTAGCACTAGAAAATTTTTATTTGGAAATTTCTGGGGAAGCACCAAAGAGAATCACAAATGGAACAAAAGAAGAATTCTTGCATTGAGACAGGAAAGATTTGAGATGCAAAAGACTCTCTTCATTATTTATCTGAAGTTCTGGATTGAGAATATGTTCAATCTCTATGGGCTTGAGATTAACATGGTTGCTTTGCTCCTTGCCAGTTTTGCTTTGTTGAATGCCGTCTCTATGCTATATATTGCCTTGCTGGCTGCTTGTGTTCTTTTAAGTCGGCACATAATACGAAAATTTTGGCCAATGTTTGTCTTCTTGTTTGCTTCAATTCTCATATTGGAGTACTTCTCTATTTGGAATAGTATGTTTGCTGCAAACCAACAAATCCCAAGTGGGACTAGCGTAAATTGTCATGATTGCTGGAGAACTGCAGCTTTGAATTTCCAGTATTGCAAGAACTGTTGGTTGGGTATTACTCTCAGTAATATTTATATTTGTTTCTGGACAATCATACGTGCAAATAATATATTTCTTATTTCCTTATATTCTGAGATCCACAACATAGCATGAAAATCATGCAGTTCTTAAACCGGAATAGGATACTGCAATTATTAAGTCAATTAGCTGGATTTCAACCTTCATGGGAAAGAATGCTCTTCATCGTTACATGAAATTTCAAAGTTCATTTGATGTATCTTCTATCAAAGTTAGAATAAAGATGCTCCTAATTCACGATTCATGATTAATTTTATAGTAACACTTTTTTCCTTCAACTTTTTCCTTTTCCCTCATGAGGAAAAAATAATAATCCATTTTTACCTTACAATCAGAGCATAGACTAACCAGATGTGCTACTCTTTGTGCAGGACTTGTTGTGGATGATCCACGGGTGCTTATTAGCTATTTTGTGGTCTTCATGTTTGCTTGTTTTAAGCTCCGTGCTGATCAATTATCTGGTTTCTCGACCTCATCAACTTATCGGCAGATGTTGTCTCAACGGAAAAATATTTTTGTTTGGAAAGATCTCTCTTTTGAAATGAAAAGCATGTGGACCTTTCTTGACTACCTGAGGCTTTACATTTATTGCCACCTGTTGGATCTTGTGCTTTGCTTGATTTTAATTACTGGAACCCTTGAATACGACATTCTGCACCTTGGATATCTTGCATTTGCTTTGGTCTTTTTTCGGATGAGACTTGTCATACTGAAGAAGAAAAACAAGATATTCAAATTCTTGCGCATATACAACTTTGCAGTTATTATTCTTTCTCTTGCTTATCAGTCTCCTTTTGTTGGGGTATTTTCTTCTGGAGATACGAAACAACTAGGTTATATATATGAGATGATTGGATTTTACAAGTATGACTATGGGTTTCAGATAACTTCAAGATCTGCGCTAGTGGAGATTATTATATTCATGCTGGTGTCACTTCAATCATACATGTTCTCCTCCAGTGAGTTCAACTATGTTTATCGGTACCTTGAAGCGGAGCAAATTGGTGCCATTGTGCGTGAGCAAGAGAAAAAAGCTGCTTGGAAAACTGCACATTTAAAATACATTCGTGAATCTGAGGAAAAGAAACGACAGCGTAACTTACAAGTAGAGAAGATGAAATCTGAGATGCTTAATTTGCAAATTCAGCTTCACAGCATAAACCCAGGTGGAAATTGTGGCAATTCTTCACCTGGTAGTGTAGGCCTAAGAAGGAGAAGGAGTACATCTGTTACCTTCAATAGGGATTCTGGAAGCCCTGAGAGAGGTGAAGGAATCATCATGAAACATGAGCAGATCAGTAGAGAGGATTTATTTGTTCCTTTCGAAGTAAATGAATTTCCTGCTAGTTTGAATACTGAAAGTCCAACAGCATTAACGTCTCCAAGGTATTTTTCCGAATCTCCTATTTGTGAGATCACTGAGATCAGACAAGAATCAGCTGATGGCTTACCTTTGAAGTCTGTCAGGAAAGAGAATGGTCATTTAAACGAAAACCCCTTGAAATCTGCGGTGCAGTTATTTGGTGATGGTGTTTCGCAGGTGCAGTCTATTGGAAACCAGGCAGTTAATAACCTAGTGAGCTTTTTGAACATAGCACATGAAGATTCAGATATGAATGAGCACTCCTCTACTGAAACTGGAGTAGATGATATGGAAAATGAAAAAACCAGGCATGTGAGCTTGCACCGTTCATCTTCTCTACAATCCGATACAAGTGATGCTACAAGTCTGCAGATAGGAAGGATCTTCCGTCACATATGGTCTCAAATGCGGTCAAACAATGATGTTGTTTGTTATTGTTGCTTTGTTCTAGTCTTCCTGTGGAACTTCAGTTTGCTTTCTATGGCATATCTTGCAGCCCTCTTCTTGTATGCTCTCTGTGTTAACACTGGCCCTAATTATATCTTCTGGATTGTTATGCTTATATATACTGAAGTTTACATTTTGCTTCAGTATCTTTATCAAGTCATTATCCAGCATTGTGGATTGGGTATTGATCCACACCTCCTTCGCGAGTTAGGATTTCCTGCACAGAAGATTAAGTCGTCCTTTGTCATCACTTCACTTCCTCTGTTTCTTGTCTACTTATTTACTCTCTTACAGAGCTCTATAACTGCCAAAGATGGTGAATGGGTGCCTTGTACAGGCTTTAAGTTCCCGAAAAGAAGTAGCCTACATGGGAAGGAAGTTATTTCAAGTTATAGCTGGAGTGAGAGGGTGCAAGAGCTTCTACGACGAATCACAGATACAGCGGGATTGATATTGAGAAGCTTCTTTAGGTACTGGAAATCATTGACACGAGGAGCAGAGTCTCCTCCATATTTTGTTCAATTGTCTATGGATGTAAACATTTGGCCAGAGGATGGAATTCAACCAGAAAGGGTTGAATCTGGAATCAACCAATTGCTTAAATTAGTTCATGAACAGAAATGTAAGGACATAAACCCAAATCTTTGCCCATTTGCAAGTAAGGTTCATGTCCAGAGTATAGAAAAAAGTCAAGAAAGCTCAAACATAGCCCTGGTTGTACTTGAGGTTGTCTTTGCCTCCCCTTTGATAAACTGTACTTCTGCAGAATGGTACAAGTCACTCACTCCTGCAGCTGACATAGCAAGAGAGATTCTTGAAGCACAACGTGCTGGATTTGTCGAGGAAATTGAATTTCCTTACCCTATTCTTTCTGTGATTGGGGGAGGGAAAAGAGAAGTTGATTTGTATGCCTACATATTTTGTGCAGATTTAAGTGTATTCTTCTTGGTTGCAATGTTCTACCAATCTGTCATCAAGAATAAAAGTGAATTTCTTGATGTTTATCAGCTAGAGGATCAGTTTCCAAAGGAGTTCGTTTTTATCTTGATGGTATGACTCGATTCTTTCAAAGCTGTGCAATTCCAAAGTTCTTCTAACTTCGTTGCAACATTTTTATTCAATCGTGTAAGTTGCTTGTAGAAAAAATGAAGTGCATTGTCTAGATTATTTGCAAAATATAGCAAAGATACTAGTCAATCAAAGTTTGAAGATCAAATAGCAGCTTCTTGATTTTAAGGCCATCTATTGAGTCAGTGAGCATAAATTTGATACTGGTATAGGTTTTTAAATTGCATCTCTTATCAAACTCCCCCACAATCTTTTCTCTGACTTCATGATCAAATAATTCAAGTCATGTTTGCTTGCGAAGGTGCATTTTTCATTCATCTTAATTCCGTAAAAGCAAAATTCACGCATATTCTTATTGATCGACTCAGCTTATTAGAGAATTAAGAGAGCTATTCCTAGCAACTCCTAATCGTGGAGCTTGAAGTAATAGTTTGAAATTACTCCAGCTACATGTGTTTTCTTGGTAGTTTGTACTGGTTTAATCCATGCTTATGCCTTCTTTCTAACTGTTTCTGCAGATTATCTTTTTCTTGATCGTTCTTGATCGTGTTATATACCTCTGCTCATTCGCCACTGGAAAAGTTATCTTCTACATTTTCAACCTCATCCTTTTTACGTATTCAGTTACAGAGTATGCTTGGAACTTGGAACCTTTGCAAGAACATGTTGCTGGGCTAGCACTCCGTGCTATCTATCTTGCAAAGGCAGTTTCTTTAGCACTGCAGGCCATACAGATCCGCCATGGAATCCCTCATAAAAGCACCTTGTATCGACAGTTTTTGACTAGTGAAGTTTCACGAATTAATTATTTGGGTTATAGACTTTATCGAGCTCTACCGTTCCTTTATGAATTGCGGTGTGTACTTGACTGGTCATGTACAACCACTTCTCTGACCATGTATGACTGGCTGAAGGTACGCTGCTAAGAATCCTTGAAATATTTCGTGAGCTCACCATCATATCTACCATCAAATCAATATAAGCATGACTTCTTGGTATCTGTTTTCATTCTATTTGTCATTTTCAGATTCTAATTTTGCTTTTGGTTCTTCCTAAACCATCTTGACCTAACATACTTAGTGAACAGCTATACATTTCTGTACTAGGGTTCATATGAAGTTTTTTATCATCCATGTGATGACTTTTAACTACACATTTCATTTTCAAGTATTATACAACTTTTTTAATGGTTTCTTCTTACATATTTAGCTGTCAAATTATCTCATTGTTTAACCACCATGGATTTGACATGGTAGTAAGGAGGTACTAATATCTTTCCATTATCAGGTCAAATCCTGGTAAGTTTTGGGTTAAGGGACGTTGTAACTATTGTTGCTTTTCAATGTTTCCAAAAAAGTTTCTTCCACTGTTTGGAGCACATTTCATTTTCAAGTATTATACAACTTTTTTAATGGTTTCTTCTTACATATTTAGCTGTCAAATTATCTCATTGTTTAACCACCATGGATTTGACATGGTAGTAAGGAGGTACTAATATCTTTCCATTATCAGGTCAAATCCTGGTAAGTTTTGGGTTAAGGGACGTTGTAACTATTGTTGCTTTTCAATGTATCCAAAAAGTTTCTTACACTGTTTGGAGTTCATTCTTCTTGTAGGTTTCTTATCGTATTATCTGAATTTCACTATTCGAACTAACTAGTAGCTTTGTTTTTAGTTGGAAGATATAAATGCGAGTCTATATCTTGTCAAATGTGACGCAGTCCTGAATAGAGCATGGCATCGGCAAGGAGATAAGCAAACAAGATGGACTAAGTGTTGCAATGGCATATGTCTATTCTTCATATTAATCTGTGTTATTTGGGCTCCTATGCTGGTAAGAAACTGCAAAAAGAAAAACCATATACTCTGTTATGTCCATGCAAAGTGTTCATTGTGGGCTTTCATCAATATATCTTCTGTTTCTCTGCTTCTAGAAAGGTTTTTATTAATGAATTTCTTGTTATTGTTGTTTAAAGTACAAGTAGAGGACTGCAGTTTTGGTGCATGCATGTGTATTTACCTCTGTTTTGTTCTGGAGAATGAAAGAATGTGGATTGGGTGTATTACTTATGCATTTCTTGTTTCTTACTTACCAGATATATAGCAGTGGTAACCCGACTAATGTTGCCAATCCTATTAGAGATGCAAGCGTTCAGCTTGATATCAAGACAATGGGTGGAAGGTTAACATTATATCAAACCACACTTTGTGAAAAGCTCCAGTGGGATGAAATTAGTTCTGACTTTGATCTAGATCCTTATGGTTACCTGGATGCCTATAATAAGAATGATATCCAGCTAATATGCTGCCAAGCAGATGCAAGTATGTTGTGGCTTGTACCCGATGTGGTTCAGACAAATTTTATACAGTCCCTTGACTGGGACAGAGATATGGATATTTATTTTATGTGGGTACTAACCAGGGACAGACCAAAAGGAAAGGAAGTGGTGAAATATGAAAAACCAATTGATCGTCTAGATCGTCCAAAAAACTCAGATGTGCAGAAAGTTTTAAATGGCTCTACAAGCAGCTTTAGGGTATATAACTTATATCCAAGATATTTACGTGTTACTGGCTCTGGCGATGTGAGAACATTTGAACAAGAGGTATTCTGCATGTCATCTAATTACTTTCCTTTGTTGCTAGACACCCTTACCCCTCCTTCATCCTCCTTTTGGGATGAAACTATTAACTTCTGCTCTCGTGTAGCCTTAGCATAATATTTCACCTATTTTTTGTGGTAAGACATCACAGCTGTTAAATGTAACTCCATTCAATAGAATTTTTATTACTAGTGCTTGATTGGTAAATCCATAGTACACTGCTTTTGACCAATAATCTGGAAGTATCTGTGGATCCTCAGACAAACAATTATGAACGATTGCAGGTAAATGCTGTTAGCGCTGACCTGATAATGAATCATACTGATTTTAGCTGGTGGTCATTTTATGACATAAATTCATCAGATGCACGTGGTTGTAGAGGTTCCAGAGGACCTTTAGCCATCATCGTATCTGAGGAAACTCCCCCTCGTAAGTTTGAAAAAGCTATTTGACATAGTCTGAATCTCAACATTATGGTATGACTATTTTTGTAGTTTTTGCTGTGGCATTAACGCTACAATATTGTTGCAGAGGGTATCCTTGGTGACACCATCAGCAAGTTCAGCATCTGGGGCCTATACATAACCTTTGTTCTTGCTGTGGGCCGTTTTATAAGACTTCAATGCTCAGATTTAAGAATGAGAATTCCATTCGAGAATCTTCCTTCTTGTGATAGGTAACATGGTTTCGACTTGATTATGTTCATATTTGTCAGCTTTCAAAACAAAGTTTACTAATAGCAAATCGTATGGGAAAGAAAAATTCAACTGTCTTTTCACGAATGGGATGGAGAAGGGGTATTAGGAAGAACAAAGATCTTGCTGGTTGTTTGCATTGAATAGCAAAAGTTACAGTTCCCTGTGAAGCTGTGGATATCAAATAAAGGTGTCACAGTTGGTTTGCTCCATCTGTGCATGCATGGTTCGCAAATGAGACGGGGAAAATAACTGCAATTCCATGACAGTGTTCTTATCTTCGACTGATTATCTTAAAACATGAAATTTGCATCTGTTTATATTGACACTAGATGTACTTCTAATGCAGATTGATAGCCATCTGTGAGGACATATACGCGGCAAGAGCGGAGGGTGAATTGGGGGTGGAAGAGGTCCTTTACTGGACACTCATAAAGATTTACCGCTCACCGCATATGCTTTTTGAGTACACCAAACCAGACTAGTTTCTTCAACCAAATGTTGCCCTAGTCTGCAAAACTGACCTGGAATTTGACTGATACCATGTTATGGTTAAAGATATAGAATGTCAACAGTTGGCTCCCTCCGGCCTTCTGAAGGTCTCGGTTTTGTCGTCACTGCAGAGGTTTTGGCTAACTTCAATGTCTAGTTGCTTCTGAATACATGATTTGCATTTCATTATTCTCCTTATTTTCTGCCATATATAAGGCCTCAATTTTAGTAAGCTGACCAGTAGCCAGTAGGTTAGGAATCGATAAGTATTAGAGAATCAAGGTGATTCAAATAGAGGATACTCCATTTCTTCATGTATATACCATCCTTAGCCATGTATCTCTAAATTCTATTACTCTTTTCCATTTCTTCATGTATATACCATCCTTAGCCATGTATCTCTAAATTCTATTACTCTTTTACAGCTATCAAATGAAGAGAGACAATGTACACAGTTATTTTTCCTTGAAAACAATAGATACTGTAAACCTTTTGCAAGGAATGTACTAATGCAAGTACACTCCACTTAGTACCCAGCCCCACATCTTTCAAATTCTTTCTTTTCATTTTTCTTCAATTTTAAAAATTAAATAGGTTCAATAAATAATAATTTAAATCTGAAAGAAAATAAAAGCATAATTTCTTAGGCAGAAGAGGTTAAACAAGCTTGGTTCTTTATAGTTTTTATTTTGATGTCGTCCTTTTACACTTAATTCGGTTGAATTGATCATTATGTACACTGAGAATGGAAAACTAAAATTGATCTGCAAATTGTAATCAACTGGTACTTGATTTACAAATTGTGACCAACTGGTATTCACCTTCTTATCTGACCTGATCCTTTACAATTCTCGCTGTTTTCATTCAATGGAAAGTTGTATGCAGCTTGGTTATGTTAATGCCGCTTACACTTCCATGTAAGATTTCATGTCACCCAGTCTCAAGAAACCCTAACTTTTACCAATCAATCCAACTGATGCTTATGTGAAACGGAGAAGGAAATTAACTAATGTATACTGTTCGATATCATGGCACCATGATACTTGATAACGCTTAACCTACTTGTAGAAGATGTTAGCACCATAATAATATCGTTCGGAATGAACAAAAGCCTTGTAAACAGACCAACTATAGAAAGTACTCATTAGATAAACACACAAAATACAAAAGCAAGGCTAATGGATGCAGAGCAGCTAACGACCATTAAACTAACTCAAGCTGAATCTTTTGATGCCTTAACTCTTTTGTTGCTATTCCCACTAGTAGAAACCTTTTTCACAGCATCTTCAGGTATGGTGTCTTCCATCACCTTTGGGGAAGTGAAATTGAAGTGAGAGAGGGAAACATCTTTGTATTTGGGGTTGGCCTCCAAAAATGCTGCGATTTCATTTCGAGTTCTCAATTTTTTTCCCGTTGGAGTAATGTAGTAGGCATCCATTTTAGAGAAATCTCGTCTGAGTACCAGGCTCCTCTTAAAACCTTCTGGAGTCTTTGGGATGCCAGGCCGGTCAATAACCCAGGTCCGAGTGGCGTTGTACTCAATGTCGGCAGGATCATCACAGGTAGCACCTGGTTTCCTGTCACAAACAAAAGGGTCATCTGGGATTTTACTTCTGATGTCTTCATACTCTTCTTGTGTGGCTATCACCCTCCATTTATGGCAGGTTTTACACTGTGCAGCATATGTATCGATTGATCGCATTGGTGCTTTTGAACTCTGTCATTGCAATACACATTCACTTCCAATCCCAAATGAAGGCATCAAGTTTCCAAAGATCAAAGATGCATCAGTTCTTAACGAGTTTTAAGTTATGGGTTTCTGTTAGAACCTTGGATCCTGGCTCACAAAATATCACCCAACAGAGGAAGACAAATATGCATCCATGTGATGAAATTTGCTACAATCAAACAGGTATTCATTAACGTATAACGTCAAGAAGAGTATAAGGAACCATTCTTACCATCCAGCCTAGTGTACCAAAACAAAGTAAATGCAAAATTGGTCAGAAACGCGAGACAAGAAAAGGTTGAAATTGAGCAGCATCTCGTGCCTAATTTCACAAAATAGCCCACTTACATGCACCCAAGTACAGAACTCAATCATGATGCTTAGAAAATCGTTCCTTTCGTTATATCAGACGTACTTCTACCACTTATGATACTGAAGCTTCACAATTTCGATCACCTACGGTAAAACCACCAATCGAAACGGACAGCCATAGATGACGGAAAAAAAAAATCTCTCGTATCCTCGTTCAAAAGAAAAGACCATGAAATCAACTAGAGGGTAAGTACAGGAGTTCCTGCCCAATCAAATGCCTATAGAACATTAACGATCTAAACTCTCATATTCTTTTATGATGGGAAACTCTCCTATAAACTCATCCATTGCCAACATCATTTAACCAATACATTAAGACTTGAAAATTTGAAATCTCTGATAGACACAATGCAAAATCACAATCATTAAATCTATCCTAGTCTTTAAAGCTCAACGTCTATGCCTCGTAGGCCAAGAAACAAACACATGGAAATCAAGAAATTACCCATTCATGAATATACACATATATCCAAACTTCCCTATTACAAAGACCAAGAAATGACGAGAATAGAACATATTAGAAGCGAAATGATGGAAATCTTAAGCTTTAAATCCGAACCTTCGACGACGTTTTAGAGATTTCCTGCTTGTCCTCTTTCATTCTCTGTCTCTTCTCACTCGCACCATTTTCCCACAGACAATGCGTATTTAAGCTTCGGAAGAAACACTGGGAGATGCTAGGATTACCGATAATCTCGTGGTTTAGGTCACCGACGTGGGTTGTTAATGACACGTGTATAGAGAATCCCTGCGCATAGGGGGCCCAAGCAGAGACAGGGCTAGCGGCATGCAGCTCACGTGTTACGGAACCAAGAAAAGCTGGGGCCCACTCCACACTATTGAATCACAATTAATTACGTTTTTTTACGGTTATAATAAAATATCAGTTAAGCTGATTAAGTTTTTCAGGATAAAATAACAAAACGACTCAATACAAAATTTGGATTAGTGCACCGAAGTTTAGGGAAGAAAATGACCTCAATAATTATAGAGTGGATCCGTATTGAGCCTATGATAAGAAGAACCGATACTATATATATAAAAGTTAAGTTCGGTAATTGGGTAAGTAATCGTGAAGATACGGATACTTCAGAAGTTCATGTGTTAAGAAAGCTACTAAAAAATCTTAACGATATCGTGAAAATCTTGGTAAATTCACATTTATTTTAACTTCGAAAAGTTTGATAGAAATTATGCAAACGAACTTAAGTATTTTTTACATTTCTTTTTTTTTTTCCTTTTCACATTTAATCTTAGATATGTAACTAGAACATCATTATCCAATAAAAATTTTACTAATACGCTACTTTGTTCCTGACATCATGTGGGAATACATAAGAGTAAAATTTGTTGGAGGGTTAACTTTAACGGAGTTGGTAAATCGTTGTTACGGCTTGGGATTTGCCATTTACTGGTTACTACCTGCTAATGGCTAAGTAAGTATTAACCTCTGCTATTCAAATTCTCTTTTACAAATTGAAAAGTATAAATGCAATTTTCAGACTTTGAAGTACGTATGAGCATCTTTTGGTTTTTTTATGAGTTAGCATAGTTTCAAGCAGTTTAAGGAATTATTGAACCAATAGAGGCTTGATTCTAATAGCATTAGATTTCAAAATATTTGAGTAAATCAATTTTACAAGTTCGATATTTATTAATTTCTGTTTTTTATTTTTCATGAACTTCTCATTTTTATTGAGTCAAAGAAAGAGAAAACTTTACATTTGTATAAATTAATGTATGCATCATCTTACTATAAAATATAAATGTTTAATTCAATAAATATTTTTTTATATTAAGTATAATACGTAGTACAGATCTTATTACGTACCCAGGTTTACACATGAAAGGGTTAAAAATGAAGGAAATGCAGAATATCTTATTTCGGTTCCTTCTTTAATTCCGATGCCGATTTCAAGCTCTAAATTTAAGTTTTTTTTTACAGTTTTCTCAATACGTAAGCTCTCTTAACGGATCAGAGAACCGTATGCTTACGATTGATATAAGCAACTGCAGGAGACCATAACTTATATATATAGCTTCCATATCGGGGTTCCTCATCACAAAATCGATATGAACTAGGTCCACACTAAAAGAGATTCATTTTCCACCTGGACTTTAACCCATTAATCTAGATCATTTATTGGATCATTTTATTACCCTTATCTGGATCAAATTATGTAACTTAACTGATAATTTATTAAAAAGTCAAAATTACAATTAATAACTGTCCATTTTATAGAAAAATGACAAACTTGCCCTTAGGGCCAAAAATGTTTTACATTAAGATGTAATGTAAATATTATGAATTTAAAGTGTATATTTTATAAAGTTATTTTTTTGTCAAAATCTGTTAGATCATATAATTTTATGAAATTAAAATTTATATAATAAAGATGTAATTATTCTCAATAATAAAAAGTTGGTTATATTATTATTAACAGCTAAAGATATTTTTATCTTTGTTTGAGAAATAAAAATTAACTATGACAAAAAAAACATAAGTAAACTTAAAAGACTGATAAGATAATATATTATTTTAAGAAAAAAAATTCATTTTAGTCCTCAAACTTTTATTCCAAGTGCATTTAAGTCCCCGAACTTAAAATTTTACTAAATGAATCTTCAAACTAACATTATAGTATCATCTAATTCACTATTGCATATATCATACCGATGTTAATACCAAACTTGGTTCTTGTATGATACAGAACTTATACCAATAAATAATGGATACTATGTTGAACAACTTTTAAAATTGTAAAATAGTTCCTTAATTTTATAAAATTTAGGGAAAGAAAATTAAGATTTTGCTAAACTTTCTATGAGAAGCTAATTCATGATCCGAAAGTGGTCCTAATTGATTTGTGACCAAATCAGTTTCTTTAACTTTTCGTTTGACATGCAACATCCTATTAACATGACTAAATCAATTGCAACATCATAATTTAAAAATTGAGCCTACCAATGATTAATGAGTAATAGCTCCTAAGGTTGGATTTAGATAAAGATTAAGTAGGTTCACTAAACACATTCTTTAATTCCACTCAATTCCAAAACATGCAATAATTATAAATTTATAATTCTACTAATAATAAAAAATTACCAATTACATGAGAGCTTATTAATTATAGTACAACAATAACAATAATAATAATAACAACATTCAGTGAGAATCCCGTCGAAATACAAAATCTAAGAATGTCTAATAGTACGCAATCTTACTTTTATATGATAGAGAGATTGTTTTCGATATAATCACATATAGTGCAAGTTAATAATAATAAAAATATCAATAAATACCTATAACTAAACATATAAAATTATGTAATACAATATATATAGATCATGATAACGATTAGTAGTACAATATAAATTATGTAAATAAATACACAGACTAGGATAAAAAGAGACAAATACAAAAATAAATCAGATAAGCCATTACAATAAAATAAATGGACTAAGTAATAAACTACTTAGGTTAAATAACTAGGAGAAAAGTACTACTAAATCAAAATATTAACGTTATTTATAAAACGAATGACTCAAAGGAAAAAGTTTATAGGACTTAAGAGCATGATTATGAATACCAGTACGTAGCGGTTGGTACGTACCTTATCGGACTAAGATCGGTATGAAACAAGAGGTTGATAGTATGAGTTTAAATACTGGTCGGTACTAGCCTGTTTCGAATGCTACCGGCCGATATTCAAAATACTGACTAAATACCAGTTGATACCAAAAATTTTAAAAAATAGGGAGACCTTTTTGCAAAATTTTTAAAATCTCCCTTCTTCCCTCCTATCTCCCTTTCCCCCCTTTGTTTTCAAAGTTTATTTAATTAGTTATTTTGTTTATTTCAACTTTTATAATTATTGTGATTTTTTAATTTTTGTTTTTAAAATAATAATAAATATTTTTATTACTAATAATAATTATAAATTAAATAAAACTTAAAA
>JANQBM010000009.1:19042334-19056031 GCA_025594535.1 Erythroxylum domingense | reverse complement strand
TTATTAAATTAATTTTATAAATTAAATTAAAATTGTGATTATTATTTATTATTATGATTTTTGGAGACAGAGTACAACTGTATAATATGATAATTGACTATTTTGTAATTTTTTAAAAAATTCAGAAACTATTTCATAAATTTAAAAAATTACTCGAAACGGTACCCGATATTAACCGGTACCGGTATAATATCATGCCAGAACCCAATTCGATACCAAATTCGGTACAGTATTCGTAACATTATTTAAGAGAACGATAAAGACCTCTCTACATGAGATTCTTTATCTGTATCCTAATATGTCAAAGTTTTCTATTGTAGGTTATATCATTAGTAAGTTCTAGAAAGGTCAAATCATTCTGGATCACTTCATCCTAGTTATTTTTAGGTATCCTTTTTTTCTTCTTATATCTTTTAAGTAATATTTTCTTACATTTTCTCACTGAATTGTTTGGGTGTCTCCTTCTAATATTTCTAGACCACCTAAGTCTTGTCTCTCTTAATATATCATTAATAATAGTTACCTTTAATTTGTTTCTTACAATACATTCTTGACTTTATGTCTTCTAGCAAGATTACACATCCAATGGAGCATCCTCATCTACGCCACTATTAGCTTACAACTATGCATTTGTTTGATGGACTAACATTCTGCCTATATAGCATAGTAGAACTAATCACTAAATGATATAAATCATCTTTTAAGCTTGAGTGATATCTTCTTGTTACATAAAACTCCTAATGCACTTTTCCATTTAAGTCATCATGATCTGATACATTGGACTATATTCTCGTCAATCTCTCTATTGTTTTGAATGATAGACCCTAGGTATTTAAAGTATTCTTTACATGGTCTAACTTTTGAATCCATCTTTATCTCCACATCAAGATCCATCCTATGGCCTGAAAAGATATGCTTTAAATACTCAGTCTTAGTTATGCTCAATTTAAAAATTCTAGGCTCTAATGCATGCCTCTAATGTTCTAGCTTAACACTAACACCTTCTTTTCTTTCTTTTATTAAGACAATATCGCCATCAAACAATATATACCAAGAAACATCCTTTTATATATTTTTGATGAATTCATCTATTACTGCTGCAAATAAAAAAGGACTTAATGTATAGTCTAATATCAGTAGAAAAATTATTAATTTCTTCTCTTATAGTAACAAAACTAAATAAAATAATAATAATAAAACCAAAACTCATTATCACAATATGTTAAAATCCTAATCCCCAATTATATCATACCAAAATCAATGAGAGAAAGAAGGGTCATGACATAGAAGATGATGACTGATGGTGGAGAAGAGAAGATGACGACGAGTGGAAGAACAAAAGATGATGAAAATGAGGGTGAGATTAACGATTGGTCATGCCGACGACGGGTGGAGAAGCGAGATTGAAAACCAAATAAGAGGGAAAGGAGACACCGACGATGGCGACCATTAATGACGGCAAAAATCTACAACAAGAGGCGGACGTGACAGTGGCAAATCAAATGACAACTAGGGAGATGATAATTTAGGGATTAAAAAACAATATGTGAGACTAAGGTGAGAGTCAGGGAGGGGAAAAAAATTGTCCTTTTTCATTTTTAGTCTAGTATTAATCTAATATATATAATACCAATCAGTACTTATTGATTAGTAAGCTTTAGTATAGTCTAAAATTCAACTCTAGTAAAATTCAACTCTAGTACGGTATTATAGGTTTTAGTATTGTTTTCCAATAAGAAATATACAATATCCATATCTTTGGTCTAAACTCATATTTTAAGTTGATATCGATCGTGACTTCGACACATAATACCAAAAGTTACGAGAGACAGAAGATAGGACATAGAAGATGTTGACTAGTGGCAGAGAAGATAAGATACTAATGATGACCAGGGGGAGAACAAAAGATTATGACAACGAAGGCGAGGGTGACAAACAAGCACACTAATGCTACGTTTATTTCTTGTCTTCAGTAGTTTTAGATACAATGTAACAGGACGGAATAGAATAAAAGCAGAAGATAATGTAAATGTGGTGTTTGATTAACAATGAGGTAGAGATAGCACCAAATGGGAGGGAGGGAGATAGCGACAACGATCATCGATGATAACAAAAATTCACGATGAGGGGCAGACATGATAGTGGCAATATAAATGACACTCAGCTGATCAGATTATCAAACTCCTCAAAAATAATTATAATTTTTTAACTTTTTTAATAGTCGTGAAATTACATCAAATCTCAAGAAAACTAAATACTACCAAACACCAAAATTTTAATTTCAAATAATAAAATAAAGTAGAAGTTTTTGATTAATTAACTAAAATTAACAAGTAATCAAAATAAATCAACTGAATATAAAAAGGAGAAATTTAAGAATAATTAACTCCGATTCTATGGAAAGATCTTATCTAATTGTAACATTGATCATTGGTTTAAAAAGAACATTAATTGACTAGGTATAATAGTATTCCATATCAATTTAATGATAGCAACAAGCTTAGTGAAAATGATTAGACCATAAATTAAATAATTGAGATAACTATAACTATTCAAATTAGTTTTCTTATTTATCATGAGTTAAATATATAAATTCTTCAATAATCAATTTGATACTTGTACCAATATTTCATGATAATTACGGATCATTAAATTCATAGATAGCTATACCAAATCAATTTGTCAGATTAATTAATATCAATTATTCATGAAATATAAGAACAAAAACAAGAAATACTTGAATTAAAACAAGAATAAAAGTTTAGAATAAAACCTTACAAGGTTATAACTAGAGTTTTAAATCCCTTTGAATCAGAATGTTCAAATTTAGCTACACATGGCTTCAGTTTCAACACCAAAAATAGAAAAAACAAAAGAAAGATTAAGAGAAAAATCTAAAGAAATGAAAAGAGAAAGTTGGAGAGGTGAAAGATGTCTCTCCTATTGTTTTTCCTACTTTAAACTCAGTCTAGTCCTATCTTACAAAGATTCATATCCAAAAATAAATCCAGATCCTTACATAATGAGTATGGAAAGAAGTTTTCTAATTAAATTCTAAGTTTTTAAGTAAATCTGGCATTGGGCGTGATCTCGTTTTATCCATTGTAATACTTTGTCAACTTTTTTCCAAAATTCGTGATTTTTACGAATAATTTTCAAATTTGATTCAATCTCCACTTTTCATCTCCTAAAATAAAATAAACATCAATTTTTATATTTAAGCATCAAAATATATCTAAAACAAAAGAGATAATTATAATTAATATATAAAAATAACATTTTATCGTTAGGGAGATCACAATTTAGGGATGAAAAGATAATATATGAGACTGAGGTAAGAGTCATTAGGGAATGATAAAATATTGGTCCTTTTTTCAATTTAGTCCTATTTTTATTTTTAGTCCAGTATTAACCTGATTTTTATAATATTGGTGAGTACTTTCTAATGGGTAAACTTTAGTAATATGAAATTAAACTCTGGTATAGTATTATAGGTTTTGGTAGTGTTTTTCAATATAAAATGTATAACATCCATATCTTTGATCTAAACTCATATTTTTACTTTGATTTGGAGCATGACTCAAACACTCTCTCTTAAGTGTTTAATTAACTAAAAATAATAAATCAGTAAAATATTCAAAAAGACAATAAAAAAATCATTGATCTCTTTTGGAATTTCTTCAAACATTATAGATTAAATTTAGTTGTTTACATATTTATTTTTATTTTTATATGATATATACATGCATATAATTTTTATAAATACTATTTAACTATTGTTTAAAATAATTTAAACATGCAATACAATATACTGAATTAACTATTGAATATAAACATTAATATTTATTAATATTCTTAAATTTAATTAATAAGTTATAAATACTTAAAACACTTAATGAAATTTAATTATTTATCCCTTTTGAAATTATTTCAAACATTATAAATTAAATTCAATCGTTTAATATTTTTATTTATTTATATTCTTCATATAATGTATACATGCATAATAATTCATTTTAGGTTTTACAAATACATCCAAATATTATATATTTAATCCATTTATTTATAATTTTCCATTTACATCGTTTTAGAGAGATAAGTTCTAGCATTGTTTGCATAAGTTCTACTCCTTGTCCTATGTCTTCTCCTCTTCAGCAAATTCCTCCTCCTCTTTCCCTTTGGCTTTATCTCTAGGTTGAAGTCTTGTCCTTCTTTTCTCCACCCTTTCTTTCTACTTCTTTTCATCCCTTGAGATCCTTTTCTTAACTTTGTATTTGCTTCTTCTCCTCCTCCTCAAAGCTTTCCGTTTCTTCCTTACATTTTCTGGAGCTCTTTTTCTTCCTCGCTTTCCCTAGTTTTCTCTTTTTCTCAATTTTGCAATCCCTTCTTTTCTCTTTTATGCCCTTCTTTATGCTTTCTAGTAGCCTTTCTTGTCATCTTTTTTTTTTTTTCCCCATGTTTAGTAATATGTTGAACTCTGAGCCTCTGCCACCTATTCACCTTTCCCCTCTCTCCCATGACACTTCCTTTTCTACCCTCTCTAGATCTAACAATAGCATCAAAAACAACGACATTAGCTACTGAATCAAATTGCCCTTAATCACAAAGCCTTTCCCCTCCTTCTATACATGGCAAGGTCTTAACAGAAAAGACTTGGCTCTAAGTTCTTGGAGATGCAAAACCAATGCGAACACTTTAATGTTATCCCCCCAAGCTTACAAATGGTGTTGCAATTGTTCATCCTCTAGTAGACATAATTAAGGAGGGAGCATCAAAACGGGATATCATATCATCGGTTTCTTCTTGAGTAAAAGACTTGCATTCCTGGTGTTAAACACCTAGACACACTATCATTAGAAACAACTTGGACTTAAAGAGGTGATAGTTAATAAAGAGAACATCTTTCTCTTTAAATTTGGATCAGTGGAACAAGCTCGTGGCGTCATTGAAGCAAGTCCATGGCACTTAAATAATCAACCCCTTCTTGTCCAAAAATGGTAGTCGAGTATCCAACTCTAAAATATTAAATAAAAATAAGGGCCACTTTAGATTAACATCCATAATACCCTTTGGAGTACTGGAAAACCAAGGGGATTTTTCCATTTGTCCAACCATATAGACAAACCTTTATGCCTAGATGATGTAACTACGTTTGAAAATAATTAGTTACCTAAGAGTCTGTGTACTAGTGGACATTTCGCATACCCTTTACGATGAAATCCCATTTATAAGGTTGAATGAAAAGGGTAAATTTTTGAAGATTCAGTCTCTGTAGCATCCTTATGGAAACTTGACTATCCTAAAAAGAAGAAGATGTCACGACCTGCAAGTAGAAGATTCAATTATAGTAATTTCCATGAGTTCATGAAGCTGTACTGTAAAGAAACATTGGAGGGAGTTACAACTGATGTAATAGAGCCAAGGCCTTTAGAAAATAATATTTATAATAGGGATAAGGAGTCTGATGGTTATGTCACTCTTGAAATATGTATTCAAAATGATGCAAATGAATCAAAAGCTTATGAACGGAGTGAGTAAGGCCCTTAAGATTGTCTAAACACTTCGTCTTGGAACTCCTTCCAAAAGTCTAATTAAAGGGTAAAGATCTTGCCGCACCAAAATTGCAAGACTAACAAAAAACAACCTAGAAATATTTTAGGTAATGAAATCTATTGAACCAAGGGGGGGTCCAACTGATGTTTTAAAAATAAAAATATAATTACTACTAATAAGTTTATTATTTGGGATAATATATTTAAAAGTGTATATGTTTTAAAGATTTTTTTTCAATTTTATGCCCAAATTTTTAAAATTTTCAATTGAGTGACTAATCTTTTAAAAACTTAACAATTCAATTTAAAATGTTATTTTTGATAATATGGCATATCTATTAAATGCCACGTGGATGTCTATTTATTAGATACGTATCAAAAACTAACATTTTGGACTGAATTGTTAAGGTTTTAAATTGAAAATTTTAAAAGTTTAGGCATTGAATTGAAAACATCTAAAAATGTTGAGTACTTTTGGATTAGTCATTTCTTATTATTTTGATGAAAAGCAATATAAGAACAAAATGAAGCGATAAACTTTATGAACTAGTTTATAAAATTTATAAAGAGAAATTGAAGTTTGCAACCAACGAAATGAAGATCAAACTAAGAACAAAAGAAGATTAATGCTCATCAAGGTCATTTTACATTTGTATTATTAATTGTAATCTCACTTTATTAATTTGATATTCTTAAAGTTTCACCATGTATAGACGCTTCATTTCACTTTATTGCATAAGTTTTTACATTCATTAAAGGATATTAAATATTTTAGTTTTAATAGAAAGCCCTCTTGATCTTTTAAACACTCTTTAGGGGAATATTTTGAAAATTGTTTAAATCATAATTGCATTAAACAAATTGATTTTAAGCATTTATATGGGTTAGTAGTCAACCAATATAGGTTAAAGTTGTTAACTTTAATGGACTGAGATGTTATTGTAATATTGGTTAATGTGTTGGTAGAACAATATGTTACTAGTCAACTAGTCTCTCAACAACTGGTGAATCTGTGCATTTAATAAGTAGGTGTCTTCTTACTGGTTTTAGTATCAAAAAGCATTTGAATGTGTTATACACATTTTTAAAAAAATTTTAATCGTTTGAGCACCATTTTCTCATATTATGTAATTGAGCCTCTTTGGAGTTATCAAATGATAAAGTAGGCTTTTAAGTTATAATATTAGGTTAGGGAATTATTTTATTATATTTAAGGGTGATTTACGTGGATGGTTTCTCTTCACCATAGAAGAAGATATTAAAAGGGTATTATTTGTCTAAAAAAATTATACAAAGGCTATTCTTCACCTTAAAAGAAGAATTATAGTGGGATTACAAGAAAAGTTTTGGAAATAGATGTAGTCAAGAGTTGTTTGTCGAATCGCTATAAATCGGCTTGCATTTTCTCTTCTTTATCCTTTTTAAATTATTGTTGAATTTTTTGATTAATTTATGATAAGCAATTTCCTCATCCTTATCTATATTGATTATTGTTAATTGGGTACATTAGTTAGAAGTTATAAAATCCACCCCTCCCACCTCATGGGTTTCATTAGGGATTAACAGTTTCAAACTTGTGGATAAGAGAACATCTAATAAGAAAAGGAAAGATCCCAAAATAGCTGCTTATTAATGACAATATTATCTTGGAATGTGAAGGATTAATTTTCTTAAAAAACAATTAGCTCTACAAGATCTTTTGGGAGTAGTTAAGCCATTTCTGGTAGGCCTTTTTAGAAACCAAGTTGAATGAAACAAGTTGTAAGAATTTAAGGTTTTTAAAAAAGCATTAGCGGTTAATTTCAAATCATAATAGGCATTTTAATGGCTAGATATTTATTATGTATAATCCTAATGGGATCAAAGTGACTTATTCAATCATAGAGGAATAATTTGTCCATCTCTTAATGAAGATGAAACTATAAAGAATTGATTTCCTTATCACTTTTGTTTATGCTTATAATCTAGCTTTCTAGAGAATCAATTTACGGACCAAATTGCAAGATTTGGGAACCACTATTAATTTGCTTTGGATCGTCATTAGAGATTTAAATAGTATGCTCCATGTCACAGAAGTAAAAGCAAATTCATGCAACAAGAATTTTATCAAGATTTCAAAACATGTACTAGAAACATATAGGTAACATACTTGAAAAATGAGAAGTATCTTCTACACTTGGAGTAACAACCAAAAAGGAAGGTGGTTTTTATGGGAAAAAATTAACTAAGCCCTTTAATGATCTATATATGGATACCTTTCCTTATAGCTAAACATCTTTTCATAATCTCATGACTTCTGATCACACTCCTATAGTGGTCTAAGAATTTCTCTCCTCCTTTTGTTATTTCCACATTAAATTAAGTGAGTGGCCCACTAACCTAGTGTTTTAATTTATTATCTACTTATAAAAGTTTGGCCAATTGAAGAAATGCCCAAAATAATAATAATTGTTGTAAGGCTATGTACCTTTTGATGGAGTGGGTACATTTAAACTCAACAGTTATCTCTCTTGGCCCTCTTCTCCTATCTATAAAAGCAGATACATAACCCCTTCTAACTATTCTCTCTTCCATCATTTGAAAGACATATTATTTATGTATCACATTGGATAAGGAGAAGAATAGATCAAGAATTTAAGGTTTACAAATCAAAGGGGATTCATCATTTCAATATGGCTGCATGTTCATCAAATGGTATGTTAAAATTCGTGAATTTAAGATGGTTTGTATGCAATTGTTACTAGGTTTTTGTGTTACTTTCCGCATGAAGTTTCTAACATTTGGTATTAGAGCCATGTGTTGTATTGTTTATTATTTATCGTTTATTCTGCGTATAATTATTTGGCATTGTTTGTTGCGTCTCTGGAATGTGTTGTGTGCATTGTTTGTGGTATTTTCCGTCCAATGGCCACACACTTCTGGTTTTGATCTATTCTTCTATTCACATGCATCTCTGTAAATGTTTACGATATTAATGGTGGAAATGGAAACTTGCGAGTGCAATCACGTTTGGGTTTTGTGAGTGTACTGTGTCTATTTTCGATAACATTTTGTTTCTATAACTATGTTTTCATGTTTTCCGAATCGTTGTTTACATACATCGCAGACTTCTGTTGTGTTTGTTCTTGAATACTGGGCATGTTCTTTTATTTTATTTTCTTGTGTGGTTGGATGATTCACTTTGCACGATGCCATCTTTTCCATGGGTTAATGGTTAAAAATCAAACGTTTTGTATAGCATGATTTGAACTTTGTCTTCCCTTGATTTGTATGAAAATATTTGTGTTTGCTGTTGTATTTATGGTTGTTGAAACAAAAAAACGAAAATAAGTTTGGGTTTTTTGAAACTAAATGGTAGATGATTACCGTGATCCAATATTAATGATATGTTTCTATGGTACGAACGAAAACCTATAAAAGAAGACGTTAGGAAGTTTTGTAGTATGAAGACAATATTTAAAATAAAAAAAGATAAACCAGACGAGCGTCTCGCGTCTGGAGGAAGAAGACGTCTGCCAACTGCAGCACTCGCCAGACGCTGTATTGGATAAGGCCAGAGAGCACGCGCCAGACAAGGCCCTTGGGCCCAATATGCATTTTGGGCTAGTTTTGGGCTATTTTTTTATAATATTAGACAATTTATAAATATAAGGTTTATTAATTTAGATAGTTACCAAAGTGACCTAAATTAGTAAATCTTATATTGATTAAATTGCATAAAAGAATAAAAGGGAGACTTTTGAACTCTTAAAAACAAAAATATTTATTTGTTTATTTATTTTAATAATCATTAGGAGAATGAGACTAACCCAAAGGAGAGTCAATTTCTGCTAATTATTAGTTAATGATTAATTTTATGTTGTTTAGAAAGGAATGGATACCCAAAGGTAACATATAAATGACATAAAATAGTTAAGTATTTAAACTCCCTCCAAGTGAACACTAGTTATGTTAAAATTTACCCAAAGGATAATTTTAACGTTATCAATAATTCATTGTTATTTAATTTTATACTTGAGGCCTTATTGTGAGCATTGTTCTATTTTGTACAGTTCTCACTTCGTTACACTCTCTTGCATCTGGAATGACTGTTTTTGACGATTCTAATTTTTTTGAATGGTATGAAAGAGTCCAATTCTCACTGGGTGTATTAGATCTTGACTTGGCTTTAATAACTGAACAACCTCCTGAAGCTACGGATGACAGTACTCCAAAGCAGGTGGAATAATCAAAGGCTTGGACAAAATCCAATAGGCTCAGTCTGATGTTTACGAGAATGACCATTGCCAATAATATCAATACCTCTCTCCCTCAAACCGAGTCAGCCTCGGAATTTCTGAAATCTATTGAGGAGCACTTCAAACGCGCTGATAAGTCTCTTGCAGGCACCTTAATGGCTGAATTGACCACCATGAAATATGATAGTCAGAAAGGTATTCAACAGCATATTTTGAACATGACAGAAAAGGCTGCAAAGCTTAAGACACTGGGCATGAGTATGGATGAGTCCTTCTTGGTACAATTTGTCCTTAACTCACTTCCATCACAGTTTTCTCCATTTAAGATCCACTATAATACTAACATCGATCAGTGAAACTTAAATGAGCTTACCAGTAAATGCATTCAGGAGGAAGTGAGATTAAGACAAGAAGGATATAATCATGCTCTTGTTGTATCTCATGGAGCTATAAAAAGGAAAGGAAAATTCAGAAATAGAAAGAACTTTCCACCAAAGAAAAGTGGACCTGGTGAAAGTAGCCAAAGTCATGAGGGAAAATTCACAATAAGTTGCTACTTTTGTGGCAAGAAAGGACATGTGAAGAAGAACTGTAACAAACGCAAGGCTTGGTTCGAAAAGAGAGGTACAAATCTTTCTTTTATATGTTATGAATCCAATCTTGCTGAAGTAACTTCAAATACATGGTGGATTGATTCAGGAGCCACAACTCATGTGACTAATTTAATGCAGGAATTCCTTACAACCAGGAAACTGAAGGAAAGTGAAAAGTTCCACTATATGGGAAACCGTCTCCAAGTAGAAGTGGTAGTTGTTGGTACCTATCGCTTGTTCTTAGAGACTGGTCATCAAATGGATCTTTCCAACACCTTTTATGTATCTTCGATTTCTAGGAATTTAATTTCTTTATCTAAATTAGATGTTGCTGGATATTCTGTTTTATTCAGTTCTGGACAATTAAGTTTGTTGTTAAATTCTGTTACAGTTGGTTCTGGTATTTTATGTGATGGTTTATATAAAATTTCCTTGGACCATGAATTTGCACAAGCTTTGATGACCCTGCATTCAAATGTTGGTTCAAAACGTGGCTTAATTAATGAAAATTCTTCAATTCTGTGGCATAGAAGACTAGGGCATATCTCTAAGGAAAGAATTGAGAGATTAGTGAAGGACAGGATTTTACAAAATCTTGACTTCACTGATTTTGGAGTATATGTGGATTGCATAAAGGGAAAGCAAACTAAACATACAAAGAAAGGTGCCACAAGAAGTAATAAGCTTCTTGAGATAATTCATACTGATATTTGTGGACCACTCTCTGTTCCATGTTTTACTGGGGAAAAATATTTTATCACCTTTATAGATGATCTGTCTCGTTATGGTTATGTTTATCTAATGCATGAAAAGTCTCAGGCTATTGACATCTTTGAGGTGTACATTACAGAAGTCGAGAGACAATTAGATAAAAGGATTAAAATTGTGAGGTCAGATCGATGTGGTGAATATTATAGTAGATATGATGAATCAGGACAAAATCCTGATCCTTTTGCCAAATTTCTTGAAAAGCGTGGCATTCGTGCTCAATACACAATGTCTGGTACGCCACAGCAGAATGGTGTTGCTGAAAGACGTAATCGCACATTAATGGAAATGGTTAGGAGTTTGATTAGTTACTCTTCTGTACCAATTTCATTGTGGGGTGAAGCCTTAAAGACCGTAATGTATATTTTGAACAAAGTTCCTAGTAAGGCAGTTCCAAAAACTCCTTTCAAGTTATTGACTGGTAGAAAACCTAGTTTAAGACATACATATATGGGGTTGTCCAGCGGAGGCAAGAATCTATAATCCACATGAGAAAAAGCTTGATTCAAGAACAATATCTGGATATTTTATTGGCTATCCAGATAAATCAAAAGGGTACAGATTTTACTGTCCTAACCACAGTGTGAGAATAGTTGAAACTGGTAATGCTAGATTCTTAGAAAATGGTGAAATCAGTTGGAGTATGAATCAAGGAAGGTAGATATTGAGGAGATAAGAGTGGATATCCCACTACCCTTTTTACCTCAACAAACTATTGCTCCTCAACTTGTTGAACAAGTAGAGGAACATTAACAATAGAATAGAGATGATGCATTACAACCAGAAAATATTACCATTGAAAATACTGTAGAGCTACCACAACTGGCACCTTTGAGGAGATCTCAAAGAGAAAAGAGATCTGCCATTTCAGATGATTATGTGGTGTATCTACAAGAATCTGACTTTGATATTGGGATAAGGAAGGATCTGGTTTCGTTTTCACAAGCCATGGAGAGTGATGATTCTAGTAAATGGATGGAAGCTATGAATGAGGAGTTGAATTCTATGGCCCATAACGATGTTTGGGATCTCGTCAAATTGGCTAATAATTGTAGACCCGTTGGTTGTAAATGGGTTTTTAAAACAAAGCGCGATGCTAAAGGCAATATTGAATGATTTAAGGCCAGACTTGTGGCCAAAGGATTCACTCAAAATGAAGGTATTGATTGCAGAGATACCTTCTCTCCAGTTTCCAAGAAGGAATTGCTTAGAATCATCATGACACTTGTAGCTCATTTTGATTTAGAGCTGCATCAAATGGATGTAAAAACTGCATTTTTAAATGGAAATTTGGATGAGGATATTTATATGGAACAACCTGAGGGGTGTACAAAGAAACGTAATGAACACCTAGTTTGCAAATTAAAGAAATCCATTTATGGTCTTAAACAAGCTTCCAGGCAATGGTATATTAAGTTCAATGATACCATTACATCTTTTGGATTTAAGGAAAACACTGTTGATCAGTGCATATATCTAAAAGTTAGTGGGAGCAAGTTTATATTTTTGATACTGTATGTGGATGATATTTTGCTTGCTAGTAGTGATCTTGGTTTGTTACGTGAAACCAAGGAATATCTCTCTAACAATTTTCAGATGGTTGATATGGGTGAGGCAAACTATGTTATTGGCATCGAGATCTTCAGGGATCGATCTCGAGGAATTTTAGGTTTGTCTCAGAAAGGATATATTAATCGAATTTTAGAGAGATTCAATATGCAGTCATGTTCAGAGGGTATTGCACCTATATTGAAAGGTGACAAATTAAGTAAAATGCAGTGTCCAAGGAATAATATAGAAAGGGAGCAAATGAAGAAAATTCCTTATGCATCAGCTGTAGGGAGTTTGATGTATGCTCAAACTTGTACTAGACCGGATATCAGCTTTGTTATTGGTATGTTAGGAAGATATCAAAGTGATCCAGGATTCGAACATTGGAGAGCTGCTAAGAAGGTTATGAGGTACTTACAAGGTATAAAGGACTATATGCTCACCTATAAAAGATCAGAACATTTAGAAGTTGTCGGTTACTCAGATTTTGATTATGGTGGTTGCCTCGATAGCTTAAAGTCAACTTCAGGATATGTCTTTATGCTGGCAAATGGGGCAATATTGTGGAAGAGTGAAAAACAATCAATTACCGCTTCATCCATAATGGAAGCTGAATTTGTTGCTTGTTTTGAAGCCTCAAGTCATGCTTTATGGTTGCAAAATTTTATTTCAGGGCTTAGTGTTGTCGACTCTATTGCTAAACCACTGAGAATATATTGTGATAACACTGCAGCTGTTTTCTTTTCTAAGAATGGTAAATTTTCTAGTGGATCAAAACATATAGATTTAAAGTATTTAGTTGTTAAAGAAAAAGTCCAGAAACAACAAGTGTCAATTGAAAATTTTAGGACCACACTTATGGTTGCTGATCCATTGACAAAAGGATTACCTCCAAAGATATATTTGGAACATGTTATGAGGATGGGTCTTGTGAGGAATCCATAATTTGTATGATAATGAATGGTGGTTATGTAATTGACAATTTGCGCATTAAA
>JANQBM010000009.1:18968736-18980552 GCA_025594535.1 Erythroxylum domingense | reverse complement strand
CAAACACTGACTTTTGGGTCTACTATTTCTGATCATTTAGACAATGAAAATGAAGTAATTTGGGAACAATTTCTTTTAAGAATTGTCCTTCTATCTCATAAGTTTCTAATGACACCAAAATCCTTCAATTTGGATCAGTAGTGTAAAAGTTATACTCCAAATACTTTCGCACTGCTTTTATTTGAGACAGTGCCCTATACTCAACTTCCACACAGAATTTGAAATTCTTACAATCCGATTCAGAATTTTATTTCTTCAGATGATTTATAGCCCTATATCTCTACTTTACTCTAAAGTAAAAATCATCCCAATTAGATAACTATAGATCAAGATATCATCAAAATACCGAAGCATAGTTTGTGCTAGAACGTTTGCCGCAGCGACCCAGAAAAGTTCGCATGAGATATTCGCTCGCCGTGGCGAACCAAAGAAAGTTGGTCGCGGCAAACTTCATCCTTCAAGTTGGCCACGGCAAACCAAGGAAAGTTGGTCGCGGCAAACTTTGAGAGAAGTATACGCAGAATATGTTTCATTTTCCATATTTTCAAACTTCTAACATTTACATCTAACTCATCTTATACCTAGATTATCTCTTCCATTTCATTTCCTCATCATCCTCTACCCAATTCAACTCAATAAATCACTCACAAACAAAGCATATTTTTCATCACTCACGACACATACATAAACATTGCATAACCAAGTCATCAAATCTCAATTTACTCATCATTCTAGCTTCATTTAACTATAATCATGATATTTAAAGCATCACTTACTTGATTTAACTAAAGCTTCTTTAAGAGTCTCCAAGAAACCCTAACTCCCAAACATCTCACGATCATCTTCATTTTGAAGGAGAGATTAGGTTTTTCTTGTGACAAAATGAAGAGATAACAAAGATCTTGAAGTGGTAGTGTAGGATTTGGAAAAAAAATCAACATGAAGGGGTTGGTTTGTGAGAAGGAGAGTGTCGTGGCTTTGAGAGAAGAGAAAAAGAATGAAGAAAGCAAGTAGCAAGGAAAATGAAAGACAAAAGTGAGAGATGGTCTTTCATATGTAAATGTTGTGGTTGAGTTTAAAAAGCAATGTAACAATTGCTTAGTGGGTGTAATGACACATGTCATGACACTCGTTGCAAAAGATCAAATTAACACCTTGTAATACCATTTAATCATTAGTCTAATCAAATCCAATTTCTATTGAAACTTATCAATAAATCCCAAAATCATTTATAAAAATTTCCATTGCCATTTGGCAGTAAATTCTATAACCATTTATCATTTGTTTTGTCACTTGACATTTTTCCTAGTCCAAAAATTACCCTAAATTTTCAGAAAATTTTCCAAAATTCTCCAATAATTCTAAATCACGAAATACACTCTCCAAATCAAATTTCAACATATAAAAACCACAATTTTTAATATAATCACATTTACAAATCAATTATACCTGAAATTCGTCAATGAATGTATGTACGAATATTTTCATGTGAAAAAAATTCAATATTCACGTGTATGTGCATATCATATAATGCATGAGCACGAAATGTATTTTCTAATTTCTCAATTTTATTTCTCATTTACGGTATTCCTGACTCTAACTCTTAATATGGGAACGAGATGTTACAATTCTTCCCCCTTTAATAAATTTCGTCCTCGAAATTTTAGCCGAATCATCAAAAACAAAGGCAGGGGTAATGTTTCCTTCATTTCTCATTTAACTTAATCACTCAAATAATTTCTTCCACTTGGCTATGGTCAATGGAATCACTCGATTTTTTTTTCCAGTCGCTCATTTAGATATCAGACTATCTTAACTGTTTCCTCAATTATTTCAGATTACTCACAATTTTTACTTCCTGTGTTGATAATTCATCTTTGTCAGATTATATCACTATTTCTTAGCACACTCGCATATAACACATTTATCGGACTATAACGGTGTTTCCCAAACATATCCATTTAACACTGTGTGAATCTGAAACATCTTTTATTGATAATACTAACCCATAAGTCAATGGTCCTATTCTCACTATAAATTTATATGGACCAATTTATGTCGAGGTTAGTTTCCCCCTTATCCTAACCTGATCACACCTTTATCTCTGTCTAAGCACATCTCGGTGAGGTGATACTGTTAGGACTATTTCATCCTTTGCGTGATATTTCACGTCTCTTTAGTGTCAATACACTCCACTCTTATATTTATCTCACAATATTCCATAACTTTGATGTTGATATACTTAACTCGTTCATCAGTATCTTGGATCACTTAACTCCTATTACAGATTCATTTCACTCATCAACAGTATCTCGAATCAATTATGGCCTTTAACCATTTTAGACCCTTTACATTTCAATGTAAGGACGAATGGCCCCTTTTTGTCATATAACGCCTCATACAATATTCTAATGATATCACTATGATAATGATTGTTAGGCTTAAATTCAATTAAACTACCCATTGATCTCATGTTTCTATGAACTCCAAAAATGTAAGTTCTAAGCATATCTTCACCATGTAAGAATGTTGGTAATTCAATCATTCAGTCACTTGATTCTACATTCTTGGATGTTAAGCACTATTTCGGCTTATTCCTACTAGGATGTATAGCCTATGTTATTCTTAATGCTTTCTCCATCAATCTTATTGCTCAATCATCATTATCGGGTACACATACTTCTTATTTCAATCACAAGTATCATTTTCCAATTCAAACTCGAAATTTATATTCATTTTCAATTCCTCAATAAGAATCATAATTCGTGATCCTCAATTTAGACTTTGTCAATATTTTCATGTGAAACTGATCTTAAATTTCAATGCAGTCAATCCTAATTCATTTAGCTTTTAATTTACTCGACATTTTATTCTCTTTATTGCCTTAGGTTTAGTAACCTCAATATCTGAATTTGTGACATTCTGTTATCGAATTTTATGTTCAAGCATTAGATACAACACTATCTTTACCGGATCATACTAATTTGTATCATCATAATTTTTCAATAATTCTATCCATTGTCTCTGTCTTATATTCAATCCATTCAAACTTAATAATTACCTCGACTTAAATGATCTGTACATTATATATAGATCCGAAAGGTTTAACTGTGCATGTCTCGAAGCTTTCAAAACAGTTATTATTGCAGCAGTTCTAAATTATATATCAGATAATCAACTCATAAGACTTTAATTGTCTCTATGCATATGAAATCACCTTATTATGCTACATTAGATTTCATCCTAATTCCTTATGCGAAACCTCATTATATACTACATAATCTCCAATTCCAAATGATATAATTATCATTGATGTTATACTTTCTCCAAATTCTCTTTACATTCATCAGTCATACAATCCACACGTTTTTCCTCAAACATTTTTGTCATAGGGATAAGGTCAGTAAAAACTCCTTGATCGTGTCTAGTGGTATCCAATATATAGCTAGTTCCTGAGAACTCCCGATCTCTTATACATACGCCTTGGAGTTTCTCACTTTATCATTACCTCTACTTTCTCTTTGGGTCTCTCAATATGCCATGTTCAGATACTAAATGACCTAATATATTATTTGATCAAGCTAAGATTTACTCTTATTGAATTTGACATCAAATTGTTTCTACGTTCATAATATATAAGAAGTACCTCAAATATTCGAAATATTCTTCTCCACTTTTCAAACACATTCGATATATCATCTATGATCATAGTCACTAATCAATACAAACAAAATTGAGACACCTTATTCTTCAATAATATAATACTGTCAGGGGCATTGTTAACTTCAACAAATATAACCCAAATTTTCTTGTGCCCATGAGTCGTTCTCTTAATTCTTTAAGAATTTAATTCCTCAATGAGGTAGTATTATCTTATGAAATTTTCGATTCTTCCCAATTGACTTCTTCTTCTCGAATCAATTTCGCAATTCATTCTATTTCCTCTTATTTCACATTGACTTGTTCTAAAGTCTGTTCATTCTTATTAGTTTCTCCACACATTTCAATATATTTGAAATCTTAACTTCCTGTATTGGTAACACATTCATCAAATCTAATTTGTATCTCCTGAACATTTTTACACAGAATATAACGTGGACCTATATTATCCTCACATTAACAAGAATGTCGCCTCAAATATAAGAATCCACTTATGTAGTTGGATAATTTACATCAAACAAAATGCATACACTCTCAGTAGCATATTCTACCTCTTAAGCCTGAGTCTCAGTTAGAAACGGGACTCCAATATTCGCTTCGGATTCATTACAGATTTATTTCTGATTTGTTCTTTCATTAATCATCCTTAAAGTAAACTATCTGGTTTGTGTAACCTAATTTGGTGAAATTCTTCTTTGAAAGAATATTTCTTACTACTATCATCTATACTGTTCATGTAACCTTTATCAATCCACTGTTATCATCATTGCTGATCAGACATTCTTAGTAACCTCAAGGAGAATAATTTCTATCATAACTTATATGATAAGAATATCCTTTCTGATAAGGCTCAGTAAAGCACTAAGCAATTCATTTACTCTAATACCTTGGTTTATATCATCAAGATCATCCCATTTTTTCCAGGGATGTCTTTATAAGACAATTCACCAATTAATAACTTATATTCAGGATACCTTAATCTTATTTGATTCAGGACAACAATTCTTCTTTTGTATCTATCCTTGATCATGGAGACTATGCCACGATCGTGCCCTTCGTCTTTTTCAAAAAATTCATCACCCATAGTAACATCATTAAAAACCTCAATCTATCCCCAACTGATCCTCATAAACGCTTTCATACATTACTCTGATTCATCTCCTGAGTTTGACGATGGGGGCTAAGACTTAAAAACATTTAATAAATCATAAATCACCTCATTTATCTTTCCTAAGTAATTATTACATGTGTGTTCAATATCATTATTCACCAATGTGATCACATTATCAAATATGTACTCGTATTAACTGACCAACTTAAACCTTGAGAACTTCTATGCATATCGATATCATTTATCTCATCTTCTCGTTATCATTTATTCCATCTTACTTATGTATATTTTCAATCAGTTCAGAATTATAGAAGCATTATCACCATGAAGCTCTTTTTTCAATTCCACTAACATATTCCTACACTAAATCATAACTCTCTTCGTATTATTCAATTAACCATTTCAGGTCCAATTTCATCCTCTCTAGGTTATACAAAGAATTTGGTTTTCTTTCAACCTTGCTTGTACACTTTAATTCTTGCCATTTTTATCATATCTCTTCTTTCCTCAATCACTTCTCGAAGATGTATCCACATCTATATCACATTCAAGGATATATCACTATAGTACATTATTGGTGTCATATTCAATAATACAACCACAATCACTAATGCAGCGAATCCTTATCTATCATACCTAACCATATATTATTTCTCCTTTCTAAATATCCACAATACAACATTGATATCATATTCAATGGTATGACCCCAATTTCAAATACACGGAATCTCCATCAATTATATCGGAACACAGGCTATTTCTCATTTCTACATATCTACATAGTTCCATTTTCTAACATTCTGACAAATCATCACTTTTCTCACTATTTCTATCAACTTAAGCACTTAACACATGCTCATGCGTGTGACTCATACTCATGCAACTCAGACTAGGAATCAGTTGCTACTATCTACTATGACATGTCTAAAATGCATGTAACATGACACATATTTCATAAAAAAACCCATATAAGATAGTAGTTCTGGGCTCTGATACTACATATGTAGCACCCCACTCCCGCAAGACACATACCCGACATCATGGGTGATATCCGAGTCTGAGCCCCGTGAGGATGGCATGCTAGAGCACTCAGTCAGTCGAATCTTATTACAAAACTCTTCTTCCCCTTTTTATAAATTTCTTTTTTTTAACAATGCACGCTTTCGCAAAAAATCAATAATCAATTCGGACCCGTTTCGATCATAAACTTTCCCACTCACATATATAATAATTGCACAAAAATCAATTTCATTTACAGCCCTTTCCAATTTGGACAGTTATTATAAAAATAGATTGATCAATAAACATGATACAGAAATCTCAGAATACATTCTTTCATACAAAAATAATAATATTGAAAATAATTATGTAGACGCCAACTGATCCCGACCTCTATCTCTCACTTGTATGCAATAGGTATACTCTCATTTGCCTCACGGGGTATTCTTCCGAGTTCTGAAAAATATTTGCAAATTTTGGGTGAGTTTTTGCAAACTCAGTGAGTGATCATCCTCGATGGCTCACCTAGTCACATAACACATAAATTACATTCACAACATTTCACATTTCACAATCAATATAATTTAATCAGTCATATTATGCATATGCAGTGCGTATGAGACCTGTTTTTCATTTATTACTTTGATGTGACTGAGTGCCTAAACTGTCCCATATATGGCTCATTGATAATTGTCCCATATAGGGCTCGTTAAACGTTGAGCCTGAGGCTCTGAATCACTTTTGAGCTCGAGGTTCTTTTTCACTCGTTGAGCTTTAAGCTCTGATCGGTGGCTACTCTGGTCACAATCGCCATTATATTTCTTGCATTCATGAAATGAAATGCATCAATCACATTTGTATGATCCCATTCAATCACATTCCCATATCATCGGACTTTAGTCTGGCATTCAACATTAAGTTGAGAATCACATTTTCACTTACATGCAAATGCTCATTCAAAACACATTTATCCTCAAATTATATACACTTAGTTCATCTCATTCACATACAAACAACACTTCAATGTCTCAACCAAGCGTCACAATCATCGGACCTTCTGTCCGAAAACTAACACAATCGATCACATTCATATAGACATTCAGTAGTTAATCAATACCAAAATTCATACAAAACAAACAATGAAATGAGACCATTTAGGTTTACTCACAGTACGCTCTAGACTAACAATTGCTTCCAAGATCCGAAAACGTCTGAATGTGTACATTTATCCTGCACATCAAAATTACGCAATACACACATTGCACACATACATTAATAACTTTGCACGATTATAAGCATTCATTTATGCACATGTGTGTATATAGAATATGTACAATGCATGTTCATGACAATCGCGGGTATCTTTCCATTATTCTTATCGTATTATCAGTCTTATGTCAACACTCACATAAGTAAAATTTGTACTTAGGATTTATACCTCAAATAAACACTTTGAATCCAATTTCATAACCCAATGAATCATTTCAGATGTTTCTCCAATCACTGACTTTCGAGTATACTATTTATGATCATTTAGATAATGAAAATGAAGTAATTTGGGAACAATTTCTTTTGAGAATTATCCTTCTATCTCATAAGTTTCTAATGACACCACAATCCTTAAATTTGGTTCAGTAGTGTAAAAGTTATAGTCCAAATATTTTCGGACTGCTTTTATTTGAGACAGTGCCCTATACTCAACTTACACCCAGAATTTGAAATTCCTACAATCCGATTCAGAATTTTATTTCTTCAGATGATTTGTAGCCCTATGTCGCTAATTTACTCCAAATTAAAAATCATCCCAATTGGATAACTACAGATCAAGATATCATCAAAATACCGAAGTATATTTTGTGCTGGAAAGTTTGCCGCGGCGACCTAGAAAAGTTAGCATGAAATCTTTCAAGTTCACCGCGGCGAACCAAAGAAAGTTGGCCGAGGCAAACTTCATCCTTCAAGTTGGCCGCGGCGAACTAAGGAAAGTTAGCCGCGACGAACTTTGAGAGAAGCATACGCAGAACATGTTTCATTTTCCATATTTTCAAACTTCCAACATTTACATCTAACTTATCTTATACATAGATTATCTCTTCCATTTCATTTCCTCATCATCCTCCACCCAATTCAACTCAATAAATCACTCACAAACAAAGCATATTTTTCATCACCCACGTCACATACATAAAAATTGCATAACCAAGTCATCAAATCTTAATTTACTCATCATTCTAGATTCATTTAACCATACTCATGATATTTAAAGCATCACTTACTTGATTTAACTAAAGCTTCTTCAAGAGTCTCCAAGAAACCCTAACTCCCAAACATCTCACGATCATCTTCATTTATAAAGGAGAGATTAGGTTTTTTCTTGTGACAAAATGAAGAGATAATAAGGATCTTGAAGTAGTAGTGTAGGATTTTGACAAAAATCAACATGAAGGGGTTGGTTTATGAGAAGGAGAGTGCTGTGGCTTTGAGAGAAGAGAAGAAGAATGAAGAAAGCAAGTAGCAAGGAAAATGAAAGAAAAACGTGAGAGATGGTCTTTCATATGTAAATGACGTGGTTGAGTTTAAAAAGCAATGTAACAATTGCTTAGTGGGTGTCATGACACATGTCATGACACTCATTGCAAAAAATCAAATTAACACCTTGTAATACCATTTAATCACTAGTCCAATCAAATCCAATTTCTACTCCAATTGCCACCCAATTTTAATTGACACTTATCAATAAATCCCAAAATCATTTATAAAAATGTCCATTGTCATTTGACAGTAAATTCTACAACCATTTATCATTTGTTTTGCCACTTGGCATTTTTCTTAGTCCAAAAATTACCTCAAATTTTCATAAAATTTCCTAAAATTCTCCGATAATTCTAAATCACGAAATACACTCTCCAAATCAAATTTCAACATATAAAAACTACAATTCTCAATATAATCACATTTACAAATTAATTATACCTGAAATTCGTCAATGAATGCATGTACGAATATTTTCATGTGAAAAAAAATTAATATTCACTTGTATGAGCATATCATATAATGCACCAGCAAGAAATGCATTTTCTAATCTCTCAATTTTATTTTTCATTTACGGTATTCCCGACTCTAACTCTTAATATGAGAACGGGATGTTACAGGTACTGGTGCCGAATTTGGTTCTAATACAGTACTATACTAATATTGTTTCGAGTAATTTTTCAAATTTATAAAATAGTTCTTAAATTTTTTTAATTAAAAATAATCCATCAATATATTTTACTGTATAATTTATAATTTTATATCAACCATGTCGCAAAAAATTATAATAATAGAAATTTGAAATATCAACAATATATTTATTTCTATTATATTACTTTTTGCATATTTGACATATAAATAATAACCACAATTAATATGAAAAAGATTATTTAATCATCATACAAATATAAAATTAAGGACAATACAAAGTACATAAAATGTTACAATTTCATCATATAATAAATAATATTACATCAAAACATCAAATAAAAATAATAATAAATATCCATGACTCTTTAAGTATTACAATTTACAAAAAGAGTTCGTGTTAAGGAAATAACTAATTAGAAGTGAAACATGAAATTAAAACATTTACAATTATATTTATATTGCATATATAGAATTTAATGTATACATTAAATATAAGTGAAATTAAAAGAAGAGGAGAAATGAAAATATGAAACTTCATTCAATCGAATATCTACTCAAATTGTATTGATCTCAATTCTCATTGATACAAAATCTTCATCATTGATAGGAGCTTCATCATTATCATCATTCAAATTCATTACACTACATTATATGTCAATTCTTTCTCTTTCAAGATTATCTTCTAAGTCATTCTCATTTATCAAACTCGATTCCTTAGAAATCTAATCAGTCAAAAGATCGATATGGTCAAGGTAAAGTTGATATACAAAACTAATTGTTCTATTAAGAGTCTTATTAAATAAATTAAACTAAATTATTAAGAGATCACAAGAAATTATATTTAACTTAACAATGATAACAACATACCTTTCCTGAAACTTTAATTTGCATCGAACTAATACCAAGTTGTTCAATCTTTTGTGTTCTAATCTATTTATTTTCTTAAAATGAATGAATTTAAATATGCTTCAATTTCTTTCATATCTTGTTGCACTCATATATTGTCTGAATTTGAATTGCAGTCTTTGCAATTATGGAACACCAATCCCAAATTAATCCCCATGAAGCAACTGTTAGATAGCAAAAGTAACATTACAAACAAAATAAAATGATGATTAATTTCCAACAAGTAACAAAGGTGAAAAATATACTTGGATTAAGCTTATCTCTTTGAGGACTAGTAATGAGCATCCTAAAATCACCACAAGCATCCTTATAAACCTCCATTTGTGAGCTTAAGAGATCTTGAATCATCTCACGGGCAACAATTGTTGTAATAATTAATAAATTTTCCCTATTAACTTCAGCTTCCGTTGTAAATTTTGGTTTAGAACAAATACTAGGATTTAAAAATGACTCAACTGCAAATAATATAGAGTAAATTTATCTTTTTCATCTCTTATTGATGATTGCAAGATAAAATATGTACAAAGAAGGTCTTTTTTTCATATTGACCATGATTGCTTCCTTCGCCCTCTCCATAATATCTTAAAATAATCCATTATTACCTTCTCATCACTATCAGTTAGACCAAGCACTCTTACTAAAGACTCATAAACTCTGATTGCAAATTGACATTAGGAATAAAATTCTTTATCTTCAAGTATAATTTTAGAAACCTTAACTCTAGTATTAGACATGTCATACTGTAATGCGACTCACTTATCACTTGTAAATATTTTTCTTAACTCCTTCTTCATCTGAACAAAGCATTGAAGTGATAAAAAAATTAGTCACAAACTTTGTTATAGTACGACGACATAAATTCCTATTATTAGTAAATTCCTTTCACATCAAATTTAGTATTCATACACTCTTATGGATAATACATGCTTCAGCTAAGCATCACATCCTTGAATCATTAACTTTGACTCTTTCAAAGACCTAGCATTTCATATCTAATATGAAATCTTGCTAATTGATTCAACTAGAACTATTGAAGGTAAGTTATTATATAGGTATACCCTTATGGAATTTTTGTTATGAAAGTATTTACTAGAGAATCTCATTCCCTATAGATAATCGAAAATATAAAACTTGCCACAAGGATCTTATCGATGTGCTTTAGCATTCTTAGTGCTTAATTAATTTCTACTTAGATTTAAACAATTTGAACTTTTCAAAATTTTAAATCATCATTTTATTTAATACGTATGACTATATCACATAGAGTCACTAGTAATATAATGAAATATAATATTATCTTTTTTGAATTGTTATTCCATCTAAAACATCACATGTATAAGATTTAGCAATTCAATATCATCATCATCCTTTCACCAAAGGTTGATTTGATTATTCTTCAACTTTACGAGTTTCACAAGTTCCATACAATTCATAATCATAAGGATACATGTATCCTTGTATGTAACTTTATGATTATCGTTTTTGTTGATTTAACCAACATGACATAAAAGGATTGTCTCAGTTATCCAACTTTTTAATTCTTGCCTCTAATGTTAAGCATAAGTCTCCTTTGATCCAACATATACAAACTCTTTGTATAAAATTAAATTAACTACTTTTACTTAACAATCTATTTCTAACCTTGCATTACACTTTACAATAATGTTGAATCTAAATTCAGTATCAAATACTCATAAGCATGAATTAGAAATACATACGATCTTTATTATATCACATATAAGCAAGAAAAGTCATGCAATAGTTTTTTTCTAATGATAACTATTATCATATTGTTGCTAAGCCTTTAATTGTAGTCCCCAATTATGTTTTTAGTAAGCTAAATTAAATGGAACAATTTCATCAAGGTATATGTTAGCCCCAAAATTTTTTTTAAAGAATAAGCATGATTAGATTAAATTAATTAAGTTAGATTAGCATAAATTAAGAAATCATTAAT
>JANQBM010000009.1:18947384-18957818 GCA_025594535.1 Erythroxylum domingense | reverse complement strand
AATAAAATTTCACTTGAATATCTTTTAAAGTCTTTAAGTTGTATATGTATTTTACTATTGATTACCTTTTATGTATTGTTTAACTATGTTACAATTAAACTATTAACGTCAACATATCCAATACATAAGACTCTCTGCGGAGATTTAAAGAGAAGATTATAATGTACGTAACTTTTTTTTAATATTTTTACAAAGAGACTATTTCTGTAACTTAAAGCTATGACCTTATATTATCATTAAACTATTAATTTCACAAAATAAAATTATTAATAAAATATATTTTGTCATCATCAATTTCATTTGGTTCTATTTTATCTATTTCCATAATTATTTTGGTTATCATAGTTACTTGCTCGAGGGTTGATCGTATAAAGTCATGATGTTATAATTACCTTGAAAATCATTGTAAAGAAGGTATAATTGTAGAGTTGTTGTATGGTTGTTAGACAAGGTTAGGTGTCCGATTGAAAGTCTAATAGGTGTTGGAAAGTGGGTTGGATCTGCTTTGATTGGTGAAGTGCGAATGAAGTATGTGTAAGACTTGGAACCATATTATATTGGAAGTAGTGATTATGTTGTAAATTGCAAAAAAATGATAGTAGTTGTAGAAATGACCTTGTTGGACTCGCACCAAGCAATTCAATGTGCTTAAGACCGCACCTCACGTCAGAAGACATGCACCTTTTATGTCTTCGATGTCCTTATTAGGACACAACTTCTCATGGATTTATGCAAAATCACACCTTAATCATACAATTAGAAACAGAGTTTTTAACTTGGACATTGTCGATAAAAACCATTTGTTTTTCATTATAATAAATGTTCCAAAAATCCTATTGGACCGTTAATTTAAAAAAAAAAGGTGAAAGAGAGGACCTTAAAGATTGTACTATTCTAGAATTAGAATTCCAAGTTTTGGTTGCTGCTCACTAACCAAGTATAAGCATCAAGTAAACACATAACAGCAGAGCTTTTCAACAAAGGTTTTGTGTCGATGATGGCATAAATATTTATGATGGTTTGTCAATAGTATGAAAATCTACATAATTTTAGAAGACCAACAAGAGCCACCTCTGACCAACGTACGCATAACCCTTCATGTTGTGTCGTGGATAAGAAAACGAACATCTTACTCTTTCCCTTAAAATTCCCGGGATCTTTTAATTTTACCATGTACACGTCTGTTTTCTTTCACTGGTTTCATGTCTGCTGTTGTAAATTATTCAAAGCATTAAATAGTGGGAAAGAGCCAATCTTTGGACCAGTTTTGAAAAGCCTGTGACAGTCCAGACGCTTTAAAGAGAAGCTGCTAATTTACGTTCACTTCTAGCTTTCCCTTCTGCTCCTTCTCTGGCATATTGTCTCTGAGATTTTTCAGCTTCTCCGGAATTCTTTGTTCCCCGTTACAGGACCCCTTGTATTTCTCCTTTTACCTGTCACGATTAACGTAAATGTTCATTCAATGTCCCTGACCTTTCACTACACGGGTTTTCGTGAATCGGCCGTATGAAACTTTTAGAGCGAGTCCTTTTGGTGTTTTCTTTCTTTCTTTGCCTTGGAAGAGAGACCTTTGTTTTGGTTCTTTATCCTGTTCTTTCGTGTTAATGTCCTGACGTTGTCTCCTCCCCCGCTGCCTGTTGTTTCAGTTTTTGTCTTGTCTACTTGTTATCGTGGCCTTTATTTTTCCTTTATTTATATATCCATTCTTCTCTGTAACTTTCTGTATCTGGATTCATTTCCTATAACACGATCTCTTGTTTTATCTCGGATTTCAAATTCATCTGGTTGGTGGTCTTTGTAACCACGCGTTGTGTATTCGTGATTTGTCCTAGACTCCTAGTACGCATATTGGTTTTGTGTTTTATCATCAATTCTCTTGTGTTGTCCTCTGCTGGAGAAACAAAGAATATACTGAACTTGTCAAATTCGGGATAAGATACCAATTTTTCTGTTATCCGCAAAAGTTTTCTTCTTACCTATCAATTTCACTCTTTCTTCCAAAATCTTCAAACAATACAGTGCCGAAGGCAAATCGGGCTTGGTTGGCTTGATGAGTTTTAAAGAAATGGAGAAGAAGACAGATGTAAGCTCTCCGGTTGGGGTGCTTGAAGATTACTTTAGAAGCGAAGATTCTGAAAATTGGTCGTCCAAGGAACCAACATCGGACATTGATACACAGAAAGATCCTAAACCCACTTCGCTTTGGCGTGGATTCGTCCAATTACTAAGAAGCAAATCAAAGAAATCAGTAGCTACGTCGCATCCGCTCAATGCTTTCAAGCTCTCTGTGAGAAGAAGTCGTAGTATGAGAGAAGCCATTGGTATGATACCAAATCTTTTCCTGAACACCAATGGCGACAGTTTAAAGGCTCCCAGAAAGAGTTTTACTCTCCCAGAGCTGGAATCTGCAACTAACAATTTCAGCCAAGGTTTGTATTAATTCCTTGTTTTTTGCTTGATTGAAATTATCGACTAATTTCAATAATAGCATTCTAAAGGTATGATGGGAAGAGCTTAAGTAGAATGTAAAATCATTTCTGTGTAGGAAATTTGATAGGAAAAGGTGGGTATGCTGAAGTTTATAGGGGATACCTGCAAAGTGGGAAGCTTGTAGCTGTAAAAAGGTTAACACGAGGAACAACGGATGAAAAAGTGGGGGATTTCCTATCTGAGGTGGGGATTATGGCCCATGTAACTCACCGTAATACAATTAAGTTGATTGGATATGGGATCGACGGAGGAATGCACATTGTTCTTGAATATCTGCCTCGTGGGAGCTTAGCTTCCCTGCTTTATGGTCGGTTTGTTGCTTTTTGGGTTGTCTTTTCTTGAGATGTGAAGGTGTCTATTTCAATCAAATCCCATTTGTTTTAATTGACAATTGTATAGTTATACAGGTTCCAAAGAGACATTAAATTGGAGTATCAGGCATAAGATTGCTCTGGGGACTGCTCAGGGTTTGCTGTATCTTCATGAAGGTTGCCAGAGAAGAATAATACACAGGGACATCAAGGCTGCAAATATCTTGCTTACCGAGGACTTTGAGCCTAAGGTATCCTTAATCATGCCAACCAAACCTCTTCCTTTTAACAGATTAAACGTAAATTGCTTCTTTTTGATTCCTTTCTTGATAGATGTTATCGTCTTCTGTTCGATATGGCTCTGAGTCAGAGCAGATTCTTTACTTTTATCAGTAGATATTGACAGAGATTTGCCACAGATTTGTGATTTTGGGCTGGCGAAGTGGCTACCTGAGCATTGGACTCACCATACTATTTCCAAGTTTGAAGGCACATTCGGGTTTGTATAGCTACCTGGGACTAACCCGTTCTCTGTTTTTAAGTATCTGAGGTTAATCATTTAGTTCTCTATGTCAGCTATCTTGCTCCTGAATACTTGATGCATGGAATAGTTGATCAAAAAACTGATGTTTTTGCCTTTGGAGTATTGCTTCTGGAACTAGTCACCGGACGCCGAGCTCTGGATTATTCACAGCAAAGTCTTGTCTTGTGGGTATGATTCGTTCAATAATATGATTACTCCCAAAAAGAAAATGCTTACTAATGTCCTGTGGATTAGGCTCTAAACTCAGGTTTTGAACTTGTCAGGCAAAGCCCTTACTAAAGAAGAACGAGATTATGGAACTTGTTGATCCTACTCTCGCCAAGGACTACGATGCTCGGCAATTGAATATTGTGCTGTTGACTGCTTCTTTATGCATACAACAGTCTCCCATCCGACGACCGCAAATGACTCAGGTACAGAAAAGAAACTTTGGTACCCAATTTCATAGTTTAGTTATTAGAGATGATGTTATGTGCCAGGAGGAACTTATTTTGAACAGTGTGGTTGATTCTATTTGCATTTGGAACCTAATGACAGGTTACTGAGATTCTGAATGGCAATCTAAGTTCCTTGAAGACGATGAAGAAAAGCAAAATATCATTCTTCCGAAAAGCTTTAGAAGAAGACATCCTTCTTGCAGGACAATACAAATCACTCAAAAAGAATTAAACTTGTATCAATTTGGCTAAACTGATCGGTGGATTTGGATTCCAAGAGCAACCATCTAAGCTGCAGTTGCTCCGTGCATCTGGCTGTTAGTAAACCGGTCTGGTAATCAACTCTGCGTTGGTTAAGCTAAACTTACAGTATGATGCAAGTGTCTAATTAAAAGTTTGCATATAGGACATGGATGATACTCTGACAATACATGCTGCAAAAAGTAGGAATGCAGATAAAAGGAAGAACTGGGTATATAAGTTTTTTAAAAATTATATTCCACCGCCATTGCTCTTCGGGTGCACACCGGGTAAATAAGCTTTTTGTAGCACGGTGTTCATCAAAGAGTGCATGTATATATATACATGTATTCCTGTTAGAGAAGAGTTTGGCAAGAGTATGTATTCTTCCAGCACACCACACCAGAATGAACAACTACATGAAGGAAGGAAGCTAAGGAAACGTGTTTTGGGCAATCCTATGGTGATTCCTCCACTGAAATGCCTAATCTGCTTCCTCCCTCAACCGAATTACCAGTGGAAGCAATAGCTAGCTAGGAATTTGTATGAAAGCATAGAGATGATTATGTAAAAGAATTAATGTACAGTATAAAAATGTTGCAGACATTCCAAGGCCCTCACTGACTTATTAATTAATTAATACCATTGTTAATTTGATAATGAACATTAATCATCCTATGATTGAACGACCTTGGCCTATAACCAATGTTGTAATGAACTATGTTATACTTCTATTTGGGCCTGTTATCTGTCAGCGTGGTTGACTAAATCATCTCATATTAAAACGTCCATAAAATATTTTTAATTGCATAATAAATTGGTATAAGATTTCATTTTAAAAATAATTTAAAATATTAAATAGTGACTTAATTGTCAAGCTCCAGCCAATAGCAAATTGAAAATGAAAAGACGAGAAAAGAAGGCGAGAGAAAAGGAAAGAAAGGAAAGAACAGAAGATTTTAAAGCAAGTAACCAGAGAGAGAGAGAGAGAGGGAGAGGGAGAGAGAGAGAGAGGGAAAAGATAATTAAAAGGGCCAAGTACAGAGAAAGAAACTGCTGCCACTACACACAGCTACTCCATGGATAAGCTTCAGCTCTCTTCCCGATTCAAAACTATCTGAAACCGAACCTTCGGATTTCGGCCTCTTTCGGACTGCGATCGAGTGTCATTGGATGTTATATCCGATCGTCGACGGCGATCGTCGATGCTCGGCGGCCGATGCAGGAGGCGGCGGTTGCGGTGGTGGAGAAGAGGCCTCGTGTTGTAAGTCGCGGCCGGTTGTTTTTCTTCTTGTTGCTGTAGCTGTGGTTGATGGGAGTTTAGGAGAAGAAGGTTGATAAATGAAAAAAGGAAAGAGCAGAAATAACGGCTTGTTGCCGAATTCACTGAGGATTATATCTTCTTGCCTTAAAACCGTCTCCACTAATGCTACCACCACGGTTCGCTCTGCGAGTGCCTCCGTTGCTTCTTCAATTTCCACTTCTACTGAGGATCGGAAAGATCAGGTTCTTTTTCGTCATTTTTTTTTTCATTCTCTGAAATTTTGGTTTGCCTCAAATTAGCTACCTAGAATTTGGATTATAATGTGAGGTTAGTTTTCTTCCAGAGGCTTGAGTTGTGTGCTGAAAGAATGAATGGGAATATTTGCTTATGCTATCATTTATTTTATACATCAGTTACTCGTTGTCTCGAGTGCTATCCTGTGATCGTCCAGAAATCTTATAATTGCTCACCCTTTTGGGCTTTTTTGTCTAGTTTGAATGATGTTGGTCTGGAAATGAAATTGTCTCTGCTCGAGTGCTTGTTATGTTTTGCTTAGGTATAAGAAGTTTGAACTAGTGCCTTAATATAGTAGAACGTTATTTCAAGTGAGAGCTTGTTAATCAGGCTTCTTAATTAGTCGACATTGGGGTAGTCCTCTGCTACTGTTTATGAATTGGAAGCATTTTGTTCTGTTTTTATAGTTCTCATTTTTAGGAAAACATTCACATGCTAGTGCTACCTCTATGCAAACAAATTGTTGATTCTAATGTATTTTCTGAATCATGATCCTTTGTAATTGTGGAACATGGGGGATTGTTTTCAATCTGCTTCTGCATTTTCATTGTTCTGTAAGTTTATGTTTATCTGGATCTAGATTTGAGAGTTTATTGGTGAACAGGTAACATGGGCTGGGTTTGACAAACTGGATTTAAGTCCATCTGTTTGGAAGCATGTTCTCCTACTTGGTTATCAGAATGGATTTCAAGTGCTTGATGTGGAGGATGCATCCAATTTCATGGAATTGGTTTCAAAGCGTGATGGTCCAGTTTCATTTTTACAGATGCAACCCCTCCCTTCTAAGTCTGATGGACATGAAGGATTCATATCTTTGCATCCTTTACTATTGGTTGTTGCAGGGGATGATACAAATGGCTTAAACTTTGATCAAAATCTTAGTCATCAAAGTGGATTGGGAAGAGATAGTAACATTGACTCTCAGTTAGGAAGCATGGTTAATTCACCTACCTCTGTTCGATTTTACTCTCTTCGCTCACACTGTTATGTGCATGTCCTAAGGTTCCGCTCAGCGGTGCTTTTGGTTAGATGCAGTCCTCACATTGTAGCTGTGGGTCTGGCGACTCAAGTAATTGACTGCTTGTACAGATACTTTACTTTCGTTGAATTATGCGCTCTATTTTATGTGAGCTACACTATTTTGAAATTGAGTTCTACATGAAATGATTATTTTCTGGCTGGTATTATTGAACTTTGAATTTCAGATTGACTCAAATATAATTATGGATTTCTCTCTCTTTAATAAATACTTTCTACCCTTTGCCTTCGTATTGAATTTTTAATTTTCAAATGGATGAATTTTCTGTTTTGGATTATCAGTTTGACAGAAGTCTTATTTCTTAGCATAAAAAATCTTTGCTATATGCAGAACTGCTACATCTAGAAGATGAAAGTTTAATGTCTATCCATTTGAAGATTATGGAATTACCATATATGCCATACTCATATTCTTAACATTTGATGACAGATATATTGCATTGATGCTGTCACACTTGAGAATAAGTTCAGTGTTCTTACATATCCTGTTCCCCATTTGGCTGGGCAAGGAACAACTGGAGTTAATGTAGGTTATGGTCCAATGACAGTTGGTCCTAGGTGGTTAGCTTATGCCTCGAATGGTCCATGTCTGTCAAACACTAGCCGCTTAAGTCCACAAAACTTTTCTTCTTCTCCAAGTGTGAGTCCATCAACATCACCTGGTGGCAGCAGTCTGGTAGCTCGTTATGCAGTGGAGTCTAGTAAGCAGTTGGCTGCTGGAATCATTAATCTGGGGGACATGGGATACAGAACTTTTTCAAAATATTGTCAAGAATTGCTTCCTGACGGATCTAATTCCCCGGTGTCGTCAAGTTCTGGCTGGAAAGTTGGCAGACTTCCTGGAACAGACATGGATAATGCTGGGGTGGTAAGGTTTCTCTTTTTAACTTTTCAAATCGTTAAAAGACTGCGTCACATTATTCTGATTATAGCTGGTTGAGTTATTTACCGATCCTTTTTCTTTGTCCCATGTTATTTACTTACTTATATGGGCACATATTTTACATAATTAAAAGTTGATAGTTACAATTCTGTATAGCATAGATGGTAGTGGTGATAGTTTGATGACAGCACTTTATTTCATTCAAATGCTGGACCTGTGGCTTCATCCAAAGGTTTTGATGGGATCTCATGATAAGAAAGTTTTGTATGTTCTGGATGAATTCATTGAATGCTGTATTGGTTTGCCTTATACTCTTCATACTTTGAATTGAATTTCTGACCAACTTAAAATTTTAACCTTTTAAATAAAAACCAATTTCTTGGCCTATATTTGTTCCAGTGATCTAATAATACCAATGGCCATACAATTCCATTTCATATTTTAGACAGAAGCCCACTTTTTCAAACAAATTCAATGTTGAATGGATGTAAAAATACAGGAAATCCTCTAACAAATCCAAAATATGTTGTCTTGCATAGATTATGGATTAGAAGTTTAATGTTTCCTAATTAAAATCACTCCAAATAAGCTTTTGGCCAAATGGTAATATATGTTAGTCTCTGGTTGTTTTTAAATTTTTTTCTGTTGAAGCGATGTTAGCAAGAAGATGTCCATACTCAAATATTTGTTATTATGCATTTCTTGTCATTTTAGGCCTTCTTCTCCCTATCAAAATTGATATCTTTTTCTCATTCTATCTTGATTTATTGCTTGGAACAAATGGTCGATTGTAGGTTGTTGTCAAGGATTTTGTGTCCCGAGCTGTCATTTCCCAATTCAAGGCTCACACCAGTCCCATATCTGCACTATGTTTTGACCCCAGTGGAACACTTTTGGTTACAGCTTCAGTTTATGGGAATAACATAAATATATTCCGAATTATGCCATCTCGCGTGCAGAGTGGACGCAATGTTGAAAACTATGACTGGGATGCTTCCTATGTGCACCTTTATAGACTGCATCGTGGAATAACATCAGCTGTAAGCATGGAATTTACCTATTACCAGTTTTCTTCTTTAGCATTCTATATTTTTTATTCTGACTTTTGTACATGTTTTTATTTTATCTGATAGCTGATTCAGGACATATGCTTTAGTCACTACAGTCAGTGGATTGGTATTGTTTCATCTAAAGGAACCTGCCATGTTTTCGTATTATCTCCTTTTGGTGGTGATGCTGGATTCCAGTCATTTAATTCAATGGGTGAAGAGCCCTCTCTATTTCCAGTTCTATCTTTGCCGTGGTGGTCTACTTCATCCTACACAATCACTCACAGTCCTTTGCCACCTTCACCTTCACCTCCACCTCCACCTCCAGTTTCACTTTCAGTTGTTAGCAGGATAAAGTACAGTAGTTTTGGATGGCTTAATATTGTTGGCAATGCCACTGGAAGTGCTACAGGAAAGGTTTTTGTCCCATCTGGAGCAGTTGCTGCTATGTTTCATAATTCTGTATCCCAAAACAATCTTCATGTTAATTCAAGGGTGAAAGCTTTAGAGTATTTGTTAGTTTACACCCCATCAGGTCATGTAGTTCAACATGAGCTTCTTCCTTCAGTTGGGCCAGAACCAGTTGAAGGTTCAAGAGTCCGATCATCTTCATATGTGCATATTCAAGAGGATGACCTGAAGGTCAAAGTTGAACCTGTTCAATGGTGGGATGTGTGTAGAAGATCAGACTGGCCAGAAAGAGAGGAATGCATGTTTGGCAGTACAAATGGACATGAAGTAGCTGAAATAAATCAAGATGATTTAGGCTGTGAAGATAATCTCCGCATAGAATTCCTGGATGTCAATTATGATGTCAGTGAAAAGAAGACAGGAAAAGCTTGCTCTGTAAAGTCCCATGATGGATTCCATTACCATCTGTCTAATGCAGAGGTACAGATTAGCTCTGGGAGGTTGCCAATATGGCAAAAATCTAAGGTACTTACTCAAGGTGCAATGTATATTAGTTATATAATTTATGTGCTTTAGTTTTTTGACTGTGATTTATTTTCTTCATTGTTCTAGATAAGTTTCTATGTGATGGATTTGCCGTGGATTGACAGTGATGGTGATGGAGAATTGGAAATTGAAAAGGTTCCAGCCCATGAAATTGAAATAAAGCAGAAGCAGTTATTGCCAGTTTTTGACCATTTTCATAACCTCAAAACAGGCTTGCTTGACAGGTGACAAAAATGCCATCTTTCAAACTGCTGTGATCTGAGATTATTTATTGTGAAATTTTGGAAATGAATAGTGTCTATTTTTACTGAAATTGAGGATAAATTTATGGAATTGCTAATAAGTTACTGGAAACTTTTATTAAACTAAAATTTGGCTATTTGCTGCTTCATGATGTCCACAGATTATAATTGCCGTCACTTGAGTTTCTATTTTGTTTTATTTTTAGCAACATATAAAAGTGTTTTCCTACTGCTCACTCTACTTGTTCCCTACCTCTTCAGGTTGTACAAAACTCTAATTCAATAAATTGTTTAACGAATAACATCATTGAATTCTTTTATTTCATGGCCTTGAAATGGATGTTGTGTGTGATCATGTGCTAGTTTGGTGAATCATTGGTTGCTAAATTTAGGTTTGGCATGGACAACCAATATTCTTACTTGTCTTTTTAGTGTTACGCTTGCTGATTGCTTCTTGTGTATTATATCTAGAGGCATTTCGGGGATAAATTGTGCTCATTCATCATCGGAGCTATTCCAAGCTGAAGGCAAGCCAACACAGGAGACTATTATTTGTCACTCAAAACCAGCATCACTTAGCTCAACAGAAAGTTCAGAGTGTGGTAAGACAAACGTTTGTCCACGAATTACTTTGTTCTGTTTGCAGATGATATAGTTCTGTCAGTTCCTTTATTTGATTTTACTT
>JANQBM010000009.1:18795879-18848270 GCA_025594535.1 Erythroxylum domingense | reverse complement strand
CTCAAACTTATGATTTGGGGTTTGATCTAGCATGTTCTTAGAATAGAAAGATTAGGGTTTTGATTCAATAGGATTAGAGGGTTTCAAGAACCTTGTTTTCTTGGGGTTTCCGTATCAAATAGTTTTTATAGGTGGCGATTCATTTCCATCAACAAGTCCCATTAGGTTTTGATAATTAAGAAGTGGTAAGAAATGCGTTTTATAAGAAAAGTAATTTTTTCCATTTAGTTTGATGGAAAAGTTATGATGAGTGGATGAAGAAGAGGAAGAAATTGGTGTGATCATTTTAGCTATGATATAATGTAGAGAATGTAAAGAAATATGAAAGCCATATTTTTGCATTATATTGCATAGTGTAGTAAGTGGTTATAAGAAGATAAGAAGAGAAATAGAAAAATAAAAGCTTATCTAAATACAGGGATATGAATATAAACGTTATTTTCCATTTGGGAAACATTCCTCCATCTTTTTCAATAAAGCAGCAAATCAATCTATTTTTTCAATAGAGCATTCAATTTAGATTGGTCAGATAGATTCCATATAGGCCTTACGCATGCAAAAAACATTTTATCCACTAAAAACACTTTTCAGTCATAACGCTCGAAACTCCAAATACAAACGGTAGGGTTTCAAACAAGTGTGAATACAGAATTGAAACCCTGAAATGCAGTGAGCACCAAATATAGAAGCCAAAGAATGTAGCAGTCAAGCACAAAAACAATCAATAGAAAGCTCAAAGTCTGCAAAAGAATGGAACGACCAAAGAACTAACCTTAGAACCGTATTAGTGAGCTTCAGATGCGAGATTTCAACGCCAGAACCTACCAAGAGGGAAAAAACTTACAAATTCATGGATTCTTTGTATGTTATTTTTGTACGACAGAGAGAAAGAGAAGCGGAGGAGAGAGAGAGATAAAGAAAGAGGAGATGCTCCTGTAGGCCCGGGGTACATGGCGGAACAGAAGAGACTTACGTTAATAAAAACGCTGTGTCGTTCGTTCGGTTGTTTTCTTTCGACGTTCGTGGCTGTCTGTAAAGAGCTCCTGCTTGTGTTTGCTTATATTATATTATTATTTAGTTTAAGCTAAGCTAAGCTAAGCTGATCCTGAGGAAGGAAGATGTTAAAATGATGTTTTACGTTAAGGCTTGGTTTGGTGAGTGATAACGGTTATACCCTGCTGAAATTATCCTGCTCAATAAATATTTATGAATTTGAAATTGCTTTTTTTTTATAATTGTTGAAATGTGAAAATAGGTGTTTAGTAAGTGCGGTTGCAATTGCTGAAAAGAGATAAAATGACTAAAAAGCTTATTGATTTAATAAACTATTAATTATTGTATAAATAATTAAAAAATATATTATTATTCATATAAATTTAAAAATAGAAATAATAAAATATTAAATTAAAATAAGAAAATATAAATAAAATAAATTAGTAAATAAAATATTTTATAAAAATATATTATTATTTATACAAATTAAAAATTATAAGTAATAAAATATTAAATTAAAATAAGAAAAATATAAATAGAATAAATTTAGTAAATAAAATATTTCATAAAAATATATTATTAGTCATTTAAATTCAAATTATAAATAAGAAAAAATTAAATTAAAATATAAATAAAATAAATTTAATAACTTAAACATTTCATAAAAAATATATTATTAGTAATGTAAATTCAAATTATAAATATTAAATTATTAAATTAAAATAAGAAAAATATAAATAAAATAAATTTAGTAAATAAAATATTTCATAAAAAATATATTATTAATCATATAAATTCAAATTATAAATATTAAATTATTAAATTAAAATAAGAAAATTTTATTTTGAGTGTTTAATGAAAAATAATAATTATCAGAAGGTTAAAGTATAATTTCTACCGCAGAAATATTTTCCTACTTCAATCCTTTTTCTACTTATCGATTTCTACGGTGGCACCAAATTTTTTTCTAACCTTCGATTGTTCACCCGCAAATTTAAATATGTGACTGTGCTTAAAAATTGCAGTAAATAAATGCTTATCTCCATGGCACTACAAATATAAACATAGCATAAATGAGTCTATTTAAGCTCATTCTCAACTTCTTATGCCCTTCCATCCGTTCGTACATTCATTCGCTCGCAATCAATCCTAAGGTACTTATTCTTTTATGCTTTTTATAATTCAAAGTTTTTAAAATTTTCTCAATCTTTTAAAAATTTAACAGTTCAATTTAAAACGTTATTTTCGTTAATAATTTGTTAAGTTGACTAATAAAATCTTCTGTTCACAATATATAGATGTCCACATAAAAAAATAGTGACTATAATTAGATTAAAGTACAACAAAAAATTTTAAGTAAACTAACGTTTTAAATTGAAAAGTTTAAACTTTAAAAGATTATTCACTCAATTGAAAATTTTTAAATTAAAAAAAACTGTAAAAAATTAGACACTTTAAAATTAACCATCCTCATTCATATTAACTTCATAATTTATTTAATGTGATAAAATTATTTCTATAAATTTTAAAGATTTATATATGTAAATTAATTCTATATAATTTAATTGTAAACTTCCTAAAACTGATAATTATTTATGTATTAGTTATAAAAAATAAATTTTATTTAAAGTTATTTTGAATATGATTGTTCTTTTATTCATCAATTATAATCATATATTTGATATAAAATTTAAAAATAGTAAATAAACTTGATATTGATATCGATCAAAATTGATAACTATACTGCTTCTAACATGAAACTATATAATTAATTTTAACAGAGAGACCATTGATCTCAATGATCTCTCAATTTGTATATCTTGTTTGTATCCCACAACACCCTCATTACTCCAATCATTGCTTCAGCCGCATCAAATGTGATGCCTGTGGTTTCAGATGGGTATGGAAGCCTCAGCCATCTCTCAACCTTAAGCTCGGTAATGTCAACAACAAATGTGCCTGATTCTTCCAAGCTATGACCACACCACTTACCTTGAACCTGATGCAACTTTCCCCTGCCAACCTCTTCTCCCGTCTCATCTACAAGCACGACATACTGGCCTGACTTGCATGAAAATGTTTCTGCTCCACCCACACAGATGAAGTCTGCCAGAGCATTTTCGACATTGTTAACTCTTGCAGTGCTTTGAAGCCCTTGTGCACTTGATGGGACATTATCATCACCAGGACTCACAGGCGAGTCACGGGTATGCCTTCGTACTGGACCACCATGCCTTTCCGTTGTAACAGAGTCAACCTCCATTGGCACACGAGCATCCTTTCCTGCACGTGCTAGCCTAGCTTTCCGGTTGTTGAGCCTGTAGTCATTTGAAGGTAAAAGGCATAAGTTTACTAGCAAGCAAGCATATGAAGATCATAATTTAGTCCTAGCAAATATTTGTTTCCACATATGACCTAAGATTCCAATTCATCTTGTGCTTCTCTTTATTACTTGGAAAAAACCATGGCATGGAATTTTGAACATGAAAATTAACCTCTGGGAGTGACAGATACGTCCCTGTACCCTTTCTGAGAAGAAAATCTTATTTTTTCAAACATTTCTCATTAATGGCACATTTGATTGTCAAATGTCTAGAAAAGAATTCATGAGAACTTGAACCAGTAAGACAACTAGCATATTCAGGAAAAAGAGATATTTTACAACGGTGACATGCAAAGCATTGCAAGGAGGATGCTCGCTTACCAATTCTTTAGCTGTGATGATGTAACTTCTGAACCCTGAAAAATAAAGGAATACAAGTATATTGAGTCAAAAATGCGTCTTACCATCTCATGATTGCATAAAATGGAACAGTTTATCTCATGTACTTCATTGTGCAACTACTTACATGTAGACTTAATTTATCAGCCCATGACTGTAGGGAAGCTACATTTCGATGCATATCAGGCTCATCTATCAGGGCTCGCTCAATGACTGTCATCTGATAGTCATTCATTATGGTTCGCTTTCTTTTTCTTGGCTGTTTTTCTTCAAACTGGACAGTTTCAAATTTTTCATCACCTTGTACTCCTTTAAGATTACTTTCTTTGAATTGTTCGCTTGATTTTGTAAAGTCACCATTTCCTGTTTGGACAACGGAAGTCTTTCCTCTGGTAGAACTTGTATCTGAACCACTTGTTTCAATATTTTGAACATCTTTGTCAATCTCCCTTGTAGCTTTAACTTCCCCCATCAAATCATCACCTTGATTCATATGCTCAGTTTTATGGTTAAGTTGTTCATCTTCTTGGATTGTGGAATTCTCTGATGTTTCCTCTTTCTGATCCCCATTTCGGATTGCGTCTGGACGTCGTTTCCTCAGTAAAGGTGATGAGCAACCTCCAGCACTCTGAGCCTCCTAAAATAAAATTTTCCGGGTAAGCAACATTGTTTGAAAAGAGAAAGCAACAGGGTACACAGACAAAATTAACAATTTTTGGAAATCAGCTAATGCACAGTATTCTAAAAAGTTTGGCCCTTAAATGTATAACAAAACTAACACGTATTCAAGTTGGAATAGCTAACTGAAAATCCAGCTATTTATACAACCCTGTTAGCATTTCTAACTCAATACCTTGGACACACTAATAAGATCCTCAGTGGGATTTTAACGTCAATTGCCAGAATCCAACTAAAGTGATCCTTCACTGACTACACCAAAATTTACCGACATTCACTTGTTGTCAAAGTTGAGTTTAGAACCTATCCAATGATATTGACCTCTCAAATTATTTCTTGAATCTGCCCCCGAAGCAAACTTGAACCATTTAACATAGCAGAGAAAGGAGATCACCATAATTGCGAAGTAGTGAGACGAACGAAAATAATATCACCATCTAAGGACAAGAATCTCACTAGAGTTTGGTTGTCTTCCAAGTCAGCAGGAATAATCAGCGACTGTAATTGGTTAAAGAATACTCTGCAACATGCCAGATGAAATCATATTACTACTTAAGCGGTAAGAGCCACATGAACTATAACTCTGGAAATTAGGCACACTTTCAACACTAGGGAAGTAAAAATCATCACTTGGTGACAAAACAAACTTGCAACAGTTTGCATAACATGCAATAATTATCCAGAGCCAATAGTCTCCACATATGATTGCAATTTACAGAATTATGGTCTTAAAACTTTACAAGCATTGATTCATAACCTTTCGTCATTTGAGGATATAATGAAGCCTAACCTAGCAACATGAACTCTAGATACCCCATTTTTAATCAGGACCATTGGAGATATGAACATTAGAAACTACCATTATATCACGTATTAATCTATCATAATATGTTAAAATATTGAATAAGGATGAAAAAAAGGGAGTCAATGAAATATCAATCTCCATTTGCACACTTGTGACTCTAAAAAAAGAATGATTAACCAAAGTTTACAGAGATCCCGAAATCACATGAGCCACTTAATCTAATAGAAAATTCCTACAGATTCTGCATGTTGCTTTCTAGCTCATAAAACACCGTATTTAATAAACATTAGTAGTAGTTATCCGAGTTGTTTCATCATCTATCTACTAAAGCATAGCCTACATTAATCTCAATTTCTACACAAAATAGGATGAAATCTACTCTGCATAATCAGCCACCATGTTCTGTCCACAGTACAGCTAACCTACCTGACTATTATCAAAAACACAAAGAAAATAAGAACACAAATTGCTCAAGATTGCATTCACCTTAGGAGCTGTACATCCTCCTCGTTCAAAAAGTTAGGTATTAAGGATTCTGCATGACTCAAGAGGGAACCTATACATCCAAGTTACTCATCAGAAACCAAAATTTAGATTTCATGAAAAAAATAAAGTATCAGAAGACTGATGCATACGCAAATTTCTGCAAACAGAGGTGGCTTTTTGAGCACCAGAAGGAAAATAAAACCCTGGTAGTGACTTAGATGGATCCATTCGCATGCACTCAAGAAAACTGTGAAGGAAAAGATTTCTTTCCTGCTCTGTAAATTAGAACAAAAGGTTGTGTTATGTTGGCTAGATAACAAATATATCAAACCCATAATATTATCAAATTACCATTGAAACATAACTGACCTTCACAGATGCTGGGTACAAAGCAATGGAGGTTTGCAATTACTTTGACAAATAATGAAGTCCTTTGATGAGAATAAGTAGCTTGAGGCATATTACTGGGAATTAAAGTGATCTCCAAATTTATTTTGCTAGATTCATTCAATGAAGAAAACGTGTCCAAAACCCATCCAGTTGCTGAAAATGTATCATATTCCAGAGTAGCATCTTCCTCCCTTGGTGGATTATCAGAAGAGCACCAGATGGATAGAAAATCTCCGTGAGGGAGCAAAAATATTGCAGTCAGAACTGTGGTCTGAATTTGCATTTTGATATGAGAAAGAGGAAAAAGTTTTAAAGTCAGATTATCCGTTCATAATGGAAATTGACATAATGCCTAAATTGTATTTAAAAGATAGAAGCAGCTACCAAACAAACAAACAAGTTTGCCTCATTATTATGATATCTTTGGTCATTGTTCTTTTCAAATGTTATTGCATCATACAACCAGAAGTAGGATCAGATAACTAAGCAAGCATGCAATATATGGGATCCAAAAATAGCTTACAAAGTGAGTTGTAATGAAAGATCGGAAATTTGAATCATCCGAGAATATATCAGCTAGACGCATAGCATTCAGTCGCAGAAGGCCCATTGGGAAATTCTTTTCAGGGCAAGTACTAGGGTATTTAAGATCTTTACTAACCGCAGTCTTCAATAATTCAAGGACCTACAGATCGGCAATTATATGACCAGTGAGCACTTTGACAGTAAAAGCAACATTAAAAGAACAAAGTCAATCAAAGTAATGAAAGCTCTGTGTAAATCAGTAGCACTAGTTAAGATATCTTCAACAGATATTTTTTTCCACTAATAAGAGTTCTCTAGCAAAATGTTGATGGGAGAACTGGCTACAGGAAAAACAGAATAGAAATACTAAAGATTAGTGTGGGATATTATGAATTTGTTGAATGGTTTAGCGCCGCTGCTCAATGAAGAAACTGAAACAAATGCTAGTCACAAAGCCTTGAAAGTGAAAGTCAAGTTGCCATAGTGGTAAATCTCAAGCTTTTTCACAACACCAGGATGAGGATCAGAGATTAACCTCTAACGCAACAGATTTCGCTAAATTGAGGCTTTTTGGAGAGCTTGCAACTTCATCAAGATAAGAAGTGCTCTCTGCTTCGCACAAATGCAATAGCTGCATTAAGGATACAATGAACAGAATGGTATAAAGCAGGTAAAATTTGGTAACCACAGAAAAGGAGAAATACAGATCGAAATGCACCCAAAGCCTTGTCATTAGTAAGACTTACAATGGATAGAACTTTAGCTTTCAGTCTAGATATTGCAGCAACTATCGTAGAAGACTCTAAAAATGGAGGTGCGTTGCTTAACTTCAATATTGAGTGCGCCAGAAAAAGGATACCACCATTTCTACATAGTTCCTAAGATGAAATGAAAACCAGCTTCTTGTATCAATATAATGAAGTACATGCATGCTTCCTAGTAGTCAAAAGCAAAGAATGGGAACTGTTGCATCTGATATCTTCTAAAATTTTGTTATTTATAACACAATAACAAGAGAACTCATTCTATATACCTTGTTCCTTAGTAGGCGCTCCCTAAATACCTTTTGTTGGCACATTAACTGAAGAAACTGTGAAGAGGCTTCACATTGTTGACACATATAATTAATTACTTGTTCAGCTGTTGGGCTTGATCCCATGTGAAGGACTGTGTCATAAGATGACAGTTTTGCCTGAAGAAATTTAATGGCTACATTAACTGCTCCAAATGCTGCATCCATAAACATCTCAACCTATAACAGAAGTCCAGGATTAGAGAGCATGCAGAACTTGAAGATAAAAACCACATAATTACAAACTCCATTTAGAATAATGAAATTAATAACACAAGGACACAAAAGAGAGATGACCTTCAAATAACAAGGGTACCTTCAACTTATTTATTCTAATTTGCATGTCAAAGCAACCATTTAGGAGAAATACCTTAGGGTGTGCAAGCAGTACAGGAACAAGATCTTGAAAATGTGAAGAAAAACAGCCTGTTAATAGGTACAGACAGCATGCCACTAGTGCAGAATGAAGAAGGGACATTGAACTTGGAAAGTTGTCCTCCTGTATAATGGAAAGAGGTCCTCATAAAATGAAGGTATGTGAAGCAATCTCTTAACTAAAGGGAAAGAAAAATGTTACCAGTCTGAACCCACTGAGAACAATCAGCAAATAAAAAACCAGATCCAACAGCTGTTCTTGCACCTTCAACTCATCGAGCAAGATCTTTATAATTTTAAAAATAAGCAACATTAATATAATGAAAAGTAGGTTTTATGCTTAAGATCTCACTCAAAATCTATGGAAAGACAGATCTCTAGGGGGTGTAATAAACACCAGAAAATTACAACATAACCTACAAAATGCAAGTCACTAAGAACACAAATAATTTTCAGCATTGAAAGGATTGTGTGGACCATTATAATCTCAAGAAACAGAGCCAAATAGTCCTTTCTAAGGAGCACAAACTTAATGTCAGAAATCAATCCCAGGATAAACATGAAAAATGTAGAAATCAGAAAGTTAAAGATTCCCTCACCTAAATGCAGCTAATAAATGATTAGACCACAAACACTTAGAGAAGTATCAGCCTTATCTTTAACATCCCACGTCTAAACAGATTGCATAATGTGTCAAATTTTCCTTTTGTTCCTTTTTACTTTGTTCATCCTAGTTGAAAGTCTTCTTTGCTAAAGATCACAAATTGCAACAAAATGAAGGTACACAAAATGCACGTCCAAATAGCCATTGCTAAATTCGTACTAAATAAAGAACTAAAACTGATACTATCTAAAAAGACAAGTCTACATTTTGTTCTTCTAATGTATACAAAACTACAGGACTATAAAGCCCAATACAATAACTAAGGCAATGACAACTAGACTAACCTGCTCAAGTTTAGCGTGTCGTGGTGCCAGGTCAAAAAAGGTATGCAAAAGCCGAAGTCCACACAATACATGTCTCAATCTTGATTCATCTCTGCCACATTTAATCAGCACCGCAATGAGATGCAATGGAAGACAGCTCACGAGTTTTTCAACATCAATCTGAAAAGTGATGAAATTAGAATGAAAAGAGGTGGTGTATCAAAAACCAGAACTGATGATAAGAGTGGATTTTCTAACCTTTATTGTACATCCATCCTCAGAATGGAAGTGAATAGTAAAATTTTCAGAGTCCCTGAGTAATTTGTTTAGCTCCTGAGAACTTAGCCCATGTAGCTCTTTTACTGCTGAAGTTATGTCAATGATCTGTTCAATTAGATATATAATAGTTATTAGGAAGCAGAAAAGGATAACAAAATCAAGCAAGCAATTGCAAGAATGGAAAAAAGATTGACACTTGAATTCCTCAAAAGTAAAACAAGAATGACTAACTATTGAATTCCTCAAAAGTAAAACAAGAATGACTAACTAAACTTAAAGAATTCATGAAGCTAACATTCAATGAATTTGAAACACTTACTTGTTCAGCCATACATGATGGTTCTTCCTTACCAATCCTCATCCTAGATCCAAGACCAGAAGCTTCACATAAGAAAAATGCACAACTACAACAGCACTACAAGAATGAGCAACATAAAATATTTACATACGCATGCTGCACAATGGCTTAGACACTGAGTCATTCAATTAATTGAAAGAATGACAAGGGTCATACGTGGACCAAACACAAGCAATCAAGGGTCATAGTTGGATCGAACACAAGCAAATTAATGCACCATATTTACTCTGTCTGCACATATGTCTTCCAAGTGTCTTATAGACATAAAAGCACAACCTGGGAAAAATACTATAACTAGATTTTGCAATTCACCAATATACGAAAAAATAACACCAACTACTTTGGGAAAGAAATTACCAAGTCACAAATGGTCTTTAAAAAAAAGATAAATAATTTGAAAATTGTGAATCATTGATTTCAAGAAGGTTATTAAGATGTAAGTATTTTAAAATTTTCAAGACATCTTTCAAACCAAACTTGTTGATAAGAAAAAGCTACAAGCAATGTGTGATATTTCATCTCCAACATACTATTTCTTATAATCCTTACTCTCAAGCAAAAGTTCTCATATTGAAAATCAGAAATTATCATCACTAATATGCTATTATGCTTAAAAGTAAACTACTGGTTCTCCTGAATTTTTTCTTTTTTCATTTTTTCCTCTAACTGCGTGGGCATTTGGCTTACTGTTTGTAGTGCATATTATTCTTCCTCTTCTGACAAAGTCAAGAAAACACCCTACTTTTTGCCGATTAACAAAGAACATATCTTAGATCAGTGATATACACAGACAACATTCGGAAGCTTGCTCTGGAACTTCTGGAAGTTTAAAAATAACCAATTATCAGAATTTCAAATCTATTTACGCTGACAAAACTTGAAATGGTTCCCAAAGGAAGACAGAACTGGAAAATAACTGATAAGGCATGAAGAGAAAGGTATTTTGACTCCAAAAAAGATATCATTTCATAGTTCGAGAACCCTTACTTGTTCCAGCAATTTTCTATCACAAACAAGTACTTCAAAAAAATTGAACGAGTCCAATAAAGGAATACCTTACTTTCTGTCATAGAAATATGGACGCATGTTAACAACTGGACCAGTCAAGTAGACACATTTAAATCATGCAAAACAAATCTAAATCCAGCACCTGACCCCAAAATAGATACGCATAATTATAAATATGTGTAGACTAAAAAAATAAACTCGCAATCAAAATGCCAGTATCTGGCAAAACCCACGACCCATTGAACTCCACCACTGCTCGCAGAAATCGATTTGCTGCAATGTTTTCGTAAATTTGGTAGCATTAATGGGACAAAAACATGGTCAAATTACATAAAAAGCGACGTAATTAACGATTTTTATGATGAAGCTTTAATTAAAACAGTCAGAGCTAGTGATAACCCAACTTTGAACAAGCACAATTAAATGAAGTGATCAAAGTTAAACTTTTAAAATAACAAAAATAGAAAGAAAAAAAACAATAACTTTTCAGTCATAACGCTCGAAACTCGAAATACAAAAGCTAGGGTTTCAAACAAGTGCGAACACAGCATTGAAACCCTAAATGCAGTGAGCGCCAAATATAGAAACCAAAAAATGTAGCAGTCAAGCACAAACACCATCAATAGCAAGCTCAAAAGTTGGAAAAGAATGGAACGACCAAAGAACTAACCTTGGAACCGTATTCGTGAGCTTCAGATACGAGATTTCAACGCCAGAAGCTACCAAGAGGGAATAATCTTACAAATTCATGGATTCTTTGTATGTTCTTTTTGTATGACAGAGAGAAAGAGAGGCGGAGACAAAGAGGGGAGAGAGAGAGAAAGAAAGAGGAGATGTTACTGTAGCCGTCGAGGTGAAAGAGACGGGGGGTACATGACAGAACGGAAGAGACTTACGTTAATAAAAACGCTGTGTCGTTCGTTCGGTCGTTTTCTTTCATCGATCGTTCTTGAGACAGTGAGTGACTACTGTAAAGAGCTCCTGCTTGCTTATATTCTATTATTATTTAGTTTAAACTTTAAACTAAGCTAAGCTGGTAACTGAGGAATTTAAGATGTTAAAATGTTGTTTTACATTAAATGTGTCTGTTTAAGGGCTAAGCTAACCTCATTCTCAACTTCTTATACCAAACAATCCGTTAGTACATGCACGCGCTATATTATAATAAAAATATTTTGAAAATTTTGTTAATAAATTTTCATATTTTTTAAAATTTTTGATAATAACATATATTTATACTCAAGACATAAATATCTTTATTTTATATCGTTTTTTTGGTTGATATGATATATACCGTCAAGTATCGATCGATACGGAACGATTTTTGAAATCTTGGTTGGTAGAAGGTATTGAACAATGCTTATAAACTTTCAAAGATCAAAGATACCTATTGCATGTGCACACTGAGATAATTGGGATGATATCTCATCAAATTCTCTGTTCCACTTGCTATATTTCAATCATATTTTATTAAATTTCATTCATATATTTATGTAAGGTGTACGTAAATGTGTGAATGAGATTTAATTGAATATGATAAGAATATCATAACCGATACAAAAGATTTGATCCCGGATGACATAGGAAATATTGGAAGTAAGATTTTTGGCAATTATTATTTTATAGGAGTAGTTCATTTGATATGGAATTCCTTACAAATATAAAATTTTAGACTTAAAAAATTTGTGTTAGAGGCCTAATTATTAGTCATGTAAATTAAATTGATCGTTTTTTAAATTATTTGTAATAAATAACTTATTACATTATTTTAAAAATTTATATGATGCACATTAAAATTTAACAACACATTCTTAAGTCATTTTTTAGAATTTGTCTTGTTTTGCTTTTTTTACATTTATTAAAAATAATTGTTTGTTTAAGTTTTTATTTTTATTTTTAGTTTTGATTTATTCTTATTTTCATAATTTATTAAAACTATAAAATTATATTTTCTTTTATTTTTATTTTTACAATCTTATTTAGTATTAACTAATATAATATAATCAGTTAGTTTATTTTAATTTGTATAATTAATTAATTTTAGAATTTAATTTAACTATTATTTAATACACATATTTTAAATTGAAAATATCTTGGAGTAAATAAATTTTTAATAACATTAATTTCAATAATGAAATATGCATTAACCTTATTTAATTATTTATTTTAATAGAATATAGTAAATTTATTATCTTTAAAAAAATCATAATTTTTCATTAATATTTTTTTAAAATTTTACTTAATGTTAATTATTATCAACTAAATAAAAATGAAATTAAACAGCCACCTAAGTATGCAATTATATTTGTGATGTTGAAATGCATGGATGTTATTAGCTTGGTGGTGAGAGTGTGAAAGCCCACAAAACTGTGAAAGATGTGTTGTTTAGGCTTTTTATTTCCTTAAGGCCCACTCAAAACCTGCCCTTCTCTTCTTGTCAAACAAAACCCTTTCAACATTGCTAAAAACCCTAAAAGAGAGCTTTGCTTAGCGATCAACAATGGCTGACCAATACAACAGCCATCACGAAGCCATCGTCTCCAAAACCTTTCCTGTAAAACCAAAGCTAAAACCCAAATCCAAAACCCCCTCAAAAACTCCTGAATCAAAGTACTGGTCTTCCTTCAAATCCCACCAAATCCCAAACCTCGTCTCCTCAATCCCTTCCATTCAGTTTTCGCCCAAATCACATTCTCATCTCTTCGCAGCTGCTAACTCCGCTTCAATCACTCTTTTCTCCTCCCAATCCCTCTCTCCCACTTCCACAATATCCTCTTTCTCCGATGTCGTTTCTGCCTGCTCTTTTCGCTCTGATGGGTCCCTCATCGCCGCCTCGGACATCTCCGGCCTTGTCCAAGTTTTCGACGTCAAGACCCGGACTCCACTTCGCCGGCTCCGGTCACATACCCGTCCAGTTCGGTTTGTCAAATACCCTGTTCTTGATAAGCTCCATTTGGTATCTGGTGGTGATGATGCAATCGTTAAGTACTGGGATGTTGCGGGAGAGAGTGTGGTTGTTGACCTACAGGGTCATAAAGATTATGTGAGGTGTGGAGATTGTTCTCCGTCTAACCCGGAGATGTTTGTTACTGGGTCCTATGATCATACAGTGAAGTTGTGGGATGCGAGAGTGGAGAGTAAGAAATGGGTAATGGAGTTAAATCACCTGAAACCAATTGAGGACGTGACGTTCTTGCCCTCTGGTGGAATGTTGGCCACTGCTGGAGGGAACAGTGTGAAGATATGGGATTTGCTCGGAGGAGGGAGGCTGGTGTACACAATGGAGAGTCATAACAAGACTGTCACGTCCATTTGTGTGGGCAGAGTTAGGAAAGATGGGGAAGAGTTAGATGCAACTCAGGATAGGATTTTGAGCGTGGCTCTTGATGGATACATGAAGGTTTTTGATTATGCAAGAATGAAGGTGACTCATTCGATGAAGTTTCCTGCTCCACTTATGTCAGTTGCAGTTGCAGGTGATTCCAGAACAAGGGTCATTGGTACTTCTAATGGAATCATTTTTGCCGGGAAGAGGAAGGTGAAGGAGAATATGGAAAAGGCTGGATTGCCAGATTCAATGGGGCTAGTGAGTGTAGAGGAGCCACAGAGGCGGGTTTTAAGGCCAACTTATTTCAGGTACTTCCACAGGGGTCAGGGAGAGAAACCAAGGGAAGGGGACTACTTGATAATGAGACCAAAGAAGGTGAAATTGGCAGAGCATGATAAGTTGTTGAAGAAGTTCAGGCACAAGGAAGCTTTGGTCTCGGTGTTGGGTGGGAAGAATCCGGAGAATGTTGTGGCTGTGATGGAGGAATTGGTGGCCAGGAGGAAGTTATTGAAATGCGTAACTAATTTAGAGGAGGAGGAGCTCGGATTGCTGCTGGGGTTCTTGCAGAAACACTCGACTATGCCAAGACATTCTGGGTTGTTAATGGGGTTGACAAGGAAGGTACTTGAGATGCGAGCGGGGGACATTACATCTTCCGAAGCTTTGAAGTTGCATATTAGAAACCTTAAACGTTCAGTTGAGGAGGAGATTAGGGTCCAGCAATCGTTGCAAGAGATCCAGGGAATTATTTCTCCTTTGTTGAGGATTCCTGGAAGATGAAGATTGCCTCTTTCTAATTTTGTTGCAAGGTATATCTTTTTTTTAATCTTCTCTTGTCATAGATAGAAGAAGTTCACATTTTTGTGTAATCTGAGCTTGCTTTCTGTGGTAATTTGAAGGTTTTAATGGCCTTTAGAGCAAATTTTAGTCCATTTCTAAACACCTTTGGTTCAATGAGAAGCTCGAAAAATTGTTGTCCGGCAAAGCTGCTGCTCCAATATAATGGGAAACTTTCGGCGAGCAAGTATCCTTTATGAATGGCAATAACCCCAACAGAATTCTTTTAAGAAATTAAAGCCCGGGATCAATTCCGTGTTCCGTTTAATGGGTGGATGGATGTGGACGGACACAGGTGGCTCACGGAAACGTGAACGGCCACCTGCCCTACAAGGCTTGGGATCGGATCAAAAGTACAAAACTTGTCCGACTGTAGACCTTTTTGAGCTTTTCAGATTTTTTCAAATCCCTATTTGAAATTCAACTTGACCTTTGTCTGTAAATTCCAGATTAAAGCTAAAATATTCTCTTAAAACTCAATAAAATCAAATTTTATCGAACTGAATTTGGAAATCATACATAAGTAGTTGGCATTTAGATGTGGCGACTGTGGACACTACAAAGCTTTCCTCAAACTTCTCGTGCGTGTATAAGTTGTTAGTTTATAACCATTTTTATCAACTCATAAAATTTGTTGTTAAACCAATACGGCAAGTCCGTTTACTTCTTCAATTTGCTTAAATAAGATTATATGACCCTTGAAGACATAACGTAGGAGAGTAATCAACAATCTAAGGCTTTTTCTACATTATTCAAGCAGCAATTTATGCATTGTTACTAAAGCATAGGGGAAAGATGATGTCAGCAGTATCTACAAACTGCAAGCTATGCACCTTAAATTTACACTCCAAAACTCGATGGTAATAGTGTTATTAGATCGATGTCCCTGCCGAGACCATTTGTCAGGCGCATATCATCATATACATGAACGGAGTTACCTGGTCGACCATTTTCGTATATTATTTTCTAGAAGCAGAAACTCCTGCTCTCGCCTGGCCTTTGCTTTCATCTCTTGAAACTTTCAACGATCTCAACCTGGATGATGGTCTTAATGAATGTATTAATGGAGCTTCCTCTTCTTCCTCATCATCTTGTTTCTCCTCTTCATCCTCAGCATCTTCTTGATCAGATGCACTAATTGAATCCTCTTCTTCACTTGAACCATGTCCATCAAAGAGTCTCTTTCCTTCTATATTACGACGCTTCCTTGGGCGACCCCTGCGTCTCACACTAGGCCTGTCTTTCTCATCTGTAAAATTCATACAAATATTATTACCCAAGCCTAACATTCTTTGAGCCAAATGTTCAAGCCAAAATCAAAATAGTAAAACATTGCAGTTGAACATATCTTCAGCTTCAAGAATCCTAAGATATGTAACAACCAATGACGAAAACCATACTTGACCATTTGGCAACTGTTCATAATCACTTGTCATTGTTTCTGTACCATAAATTTAGAGGTATCACCTAAAATAGAATGTTTTGCGATGGGACATACGAGCATAAAGGGCTCAATGAACAAGGTTGAGCGACATAATATAAAGCTTAAAAGAACAACAGAACAAGCTAATCAGAACAAAAACACCCACCAGTACGCACCTATTCATCTAGATTGGAAATTTTCACTTTCTTGGTTATATATCTTATTGACCAATAAGTGGTTCAAGCGAAATAAATACTTAGACATCTCAAGGATGTCCATTCTAGAAGGCAGCCCACTGTCAAAAAGTGTAAAAGTTGCATCTCTGCTAATTGCTGCAGGCATTGCCACAGGAACATGCCATGGCATATAACTGCCAATAACAATGTTTTAACACATCAAGAGACTTATAGCTCTTGCCTCTTGGTTAGGTGGCAGAATAGCAAGACTCAAAAAAGGGATAGAATGCTGAGGGGTTCCCTTTTCGATCCGTTTTGTTTGGTACAGATCAGCTTTCTCCTTCACTACTTAATGGTGAAAGGTAATGGTCAAAACAATCAATTCCAGCTATATAGATAATCTTAGATACTATAGATAATATGTTATTTATAGCATTTACACCTCAAAAAGAAAACGTCCCAGAAGCAGAAAATCATTAATAAACAAAAGGAGTGGAAAGAGATTTAACCACACACATGCACTCCTGCTTGTTAATTATATTCTGATGCATGTGAAGACAGATATGAGTAGGAGAAGGCACAGAGACATTAAAAGATTAGCAACCATGTGGTTAAACTAAATACAGAAATACCCACTTTCAACTATAGAAAGCCATCAAAAACGTGGTAAAAATAAAACATAGACAAGTATGGTGGCTATTAAACAAACCTTCACTAAACAAAGGTATTAGAAATAAACTAGAGTTAGGCATAATTTTACCTGGCAAACCTTCATGCTTTGCATACTTTTCTCTTAAGGTATCAATAAATGTGAAGTATGGTCGCCAGCCACTGGGATCTTCATCAGTGTTCACATTCTCTGTCCGGCGTTGGACATCCTTCAGGCTATTCTCAAAATAATCAAGTGTTAGTTATAATGCATTTGCAGGAGCAAAAACACACCAAGTCATACATTATTTATGTGCCATCTTTGACCAAAATCAAAATAGCAATTCCATTCTTGCTAATTTTACAGAATCTTCTTTCACTCTTGCAAAGAGAGGGGGCCGCAAAATGAATTATCAGAGAAATTTGCTCTTACATTTCCATGACATCAGGTGCCGGAAGTTTACACACAAAATGGAGCGCTGCACCTTCCAGAAAAGACAACTGTTTTGGAGCATCTGTGAAGGCAAACTCTATACCGTCCTTGACAAGTCTTAATATGTCTGATCTATGTTTGTTCCGAGCAGCTCCCACGTACATTCCAGAAAGTCGAGTTGCCAGATCCTTGCACTCTTGAAATGACTTACGATAGGACTCGTCATCACTTTTGGCAAGATCTCCCAGATAGCGATAATAAGCCTACTCAAATCATAAAGAAAGAAAAAAATCAATGAATTATCTATCAGTTTGTGCACAGAAAGAATCAATCAAAGAAACACAGTTGAGAACAAAATTTTTTAAATTATATAGAAGCTCAAGACATCAAAAAATGAAACTGTTGGAAGAATGCGTCTTCAATATAGCCAGAACGTTTTCTGAAAGAAGTCACTGTGTAGATATTGTTTAAAGGATACTCTAGAAAAACTACCATTAAGCTGAAAATGTCAAGTCAGACACCTAGCTTGAAAAATGAAAATAAGGATGAATACTGGCAAATCTACTACCATGAAACTGAAATGTTAGGTCAGGCACCTAAAAGCTTAAAAAATGAAAGGATGAATCCAGGCAAATCTATTACCATGAAACTGAACTGTTAGGTTAGGCACCTAAGAGCTTGAAAAATCAAAGCAAGGATACTAATGGCAAATCTGTGAGCAAATTTTCCCTCTTGTACACTATAAATCAACTTCTAGGAAATATGAAGAAGACCAGATATCATGCAATGCTGAGGCAATAAAATGTAACATGTGAAAAGCAGCAGTTTGACCCAAATAAAATTGTTGATTGCCAAAAGATACAATTCCTACCCTTTTCAAGGCTTCAAGAAAGATATTGGATATGTTATCGTCTTTTTTCTTCATGACAGTGATCAGATGCTTGACAATATCTGCAACACTAGTCCCATGCATCACAAAATGAGATATGATTTCTGGAGAAAGACACTCCTGCATTAACCACGTTAGACCAGGTAAGCGAAGTATAAAACTAATGACCAAATCTAGTCAAAATGTAGAAAAGGGTAGATCACCATAATTAAAGCCCATACGATGTGCAATATTGAATACCCTCAATCCCATCATGGCATCACCCAAATCAAAAGAAGGATATAAAAGAACTCTGGTGAACTCCCTCCAGAAAAGCATGAAAGCTACAACTATATCTTATTGATTCATCAAAAGACACAAGAACAATAAGCAACAAACATATGACATGCTGATATACAACATATAATCACCTTGGAAACAGTATCAGTAACAACTAACTTTGCAGCAGCTATCATAACTGCATCTCTGTTTGTCTCCTCAATGTACTCTTTGTTCATGTCCTCGTCTTCTGTTTCATCTGTGATAAATTCACTAAAAGTTATAAGATAGCAATGGAAACCAAAGTAAATGTGTTTAAATGTAAATGAAGTTGAAGATTAAAAACCATGTTAGCAGATAGGATCAGCTGCTCCACATGCTAGTTGTGACATGAAACCATGTTAAGGCAAAATAAAATCGTCATAAAGTAAAAGGTACTGAGTCACCTGAAATCTTAAGTTGCTGTTCACAAAGTTTCCAGAATTTTCCAATAACAGATTCATCTGGATGAAATCCTAAAGTTTCCAGTTTTGTTGAAGAAAAATTGGCCTTTCTGAACAAGCACCAAGCTTCAGCAAGTATAATTGAAACCTACACACAAAACCATTCCCATTTGATAAATTTAACAGAATTCAAGAAGCATTTGAAGTTTTTTCTTACTTCACTTGATAAACATATAGAAAAGAGAAATAGCATGCTTACCCTGCAAGCCAGCTGATTTCCACACTTATTCCCTTCCTTATCTTCAGATGTGGGCTCAAGGAAGTACCCAAGTTCCTCAAACAAGGCATCTCTTTTCAAGAGAAGAGAAGATATGGATGCTTGTGTAGCACTTCCACTGTTTACAATGGCCTGCAGGGACCAGGCTACATGCAAGTACATATTGAGAAGCAGAAAACTAGCAACCTGAGAGTGCAAAAGGTTGAGTAAATGCATGGAAAATAGTGTAGTAAATCCAAATCGTTTACCAAATTACTAACCTCATCGTCCATGCTTCTGAAACTGTGGAGAATCTTCACAAGATCTTCATACATGTTCTCCATAGGCACAGACTTTGATAGTTGAAGCTCATATAACCTTTTCAAATTTACAAGTAATGAGTATTCATCACCATCCTGCAGATTTACGCATGTTACTTTTCTTCCACTTTATTATAATAGAAAAATATAACACCAAAAATGGAAACTACCTCTGCTTCTTTCATAGAAGATTTAAGCTTTGATATTAACTCATCTTCGAGATTTTTCAACTTGTTAGAAGCGAAATCTTTCAGCTCCCCTTGACTCTCACTGGAACAAAATGTAATGGCCTTCACACAGGATCTCAGGGCCTCCTTCTCACCATGTTTAAAGAAAGCTTCTTTAATAAGGTGAAGGGCATTTTTGAAATTCTGAAATGACCAACAAATTAAAATCAATATAAGAATACATTTTATGATGATGACGACATGACTTACAGGCATTCAACCGATCACCTGTTCCTGTCTTTTCAAGGAATATAGTTCTAGGTTCATATGCACAATAATTTCCACGAGTGATGGAATTTTTGCTTTATCAGCCATGAATTTGCGTAGAAGCAGTGGATAGTTCTTCATCATAGCAATCGTTATATCCCGTCTGTTGTGTTCAAATATTTCCTGGCATTGAAGGTAAAGATAGCATTGACTTCCTTTAGAAACTTACAGTTAGAAAATCAAAGGTGAGCATATTAGAATGTTACATATAAATAAAGATTCGAGATAAAATAAGCTGCACTCAAGAGAGATCCTTAAATTTCCAATTTTACAGCTTATCTGACATTAAGCATCATAGTATTTATTCCAGGACTCAGAATAATGTTACTTGTAAAAACGATAACTATCCAGCAACTATATTTAGATAAAGGAAGATGCTTGATAAAAAGAACACTAACTCAAAAGATCACAGGTTTTTTTTTAAGGAAAATAAGCCAAGGCCAAAAAAAAAATTACATACTTTCTGAGCTTTATTGTAATACTGCTTTCGGTTGTCTGAAGCTGGAACAATTCTCTCTCCCACAGCTTTTCTGACAGATGCAAACAGAAGCCTCACTAAATTTGTCGCATCATCATCTGTAAGCTCAATCATTGGGTTCTCATCTAGGAGCATGGAAATAATACATTTCCAGTCCTGCAGACAAAAGCATAAATTGCCATCTCAAAAGCAAATAGAAATTGCAATTTAACCAGTAACTATACGCATTTCTTCTTGATAGATTTTTGCAGCAACTTATTGTAATAAAAAGTTCTTTAGAAGTTACTGTAAAAAAAATAGTGCAAGTCCCACGGAATCATTCAGCTTAGGATCCTAGCCATGAGGTCAGGTAGAGTCCATTCTCACTCTGATCCTTCTACAAAGACCAAGTTGCATTCTATAGTTGAGAAGAAAATAATACCTTCATTGCTTTCATGTACTCCCAGACATCATCAATAACATAGATACACAGTATTGGGTCCGTTGAAAATTCTCTTAAAATTTGTAGCATTCTACTAAGATGAACCTCAGAAGTGTCATTGTCACTGCCTGGAACAAAATCACCATGAGTGTAAGTGCTCTGGTTCATGGAATTTAACAAAATTGCAATTTAAGAACAAACCTCTTGAGCTAGATTGGGAACTATTGAATTTTTGTGCAATCAAGTGGTCATACACCAATTCTCCAATGGCACGCCTGATTTCTGCTGGTTCATCAATAAGTAGGTCATATAAAGGACCCAAGTCATCATCAGGTAGAAGCTGATGCCTGTTACCAAAAACATTTTTCAATCTGGATGACTATTGTAAAAGATAACGAAGATTGGTTTTTAATACAATATCCGTTACTATACACAAAAATGCATATCAAGGGAGTAAAATAAAAAAGGGGTAGCTAAATGCTGTAACCTGAGTAGTTGTTTTACAAGTCCAATGGCACATACAGCAACTGAGACATCAACATCATCAGCAAGCTCAATCATCCGATTGGAGAATCTCTCAGTGAATAGACCAAGAGTGGGTACATTGTCATCCACAGCATAAAGATTTTGCAATGCAAGGACAGATGATTTTCTTACACCAGCATTCTTAGATTTCAATGAATGAAGAAAAGCAAGTTAGAACTCTCACACACAAAGTAGAAATTAAGAAAAAACTCGTAGTAAATAACAGAGCATCCCTTACTTTATCATTCATTGTCCATCCAAGATATTTCAAGTATAAGTCCTGCAGGAAAAGGGATGGATACGATAAAATCCACACTCCCAATGACTCGATGCATGACATTCTGATATTGGGATCAATGTCTCGGTACCGATGCACAAATAACCTTCAAAAAGAAACACTAAGAAAATCCATGTGTTTGAACTAATGAAAAAAGCATACACAGTACAAAGAAAGTTAGGGAAAGTAGTACCCAGTAAATATTTTGCGCATCATGTCCTCTAGCACAACTATCTTGTCATGGGTCATTGATAACCTTTTATTTAGTGACTCTAAACGGGGTCCCTCCGTTCTTTTCTTCTTTTCAGCATTTAACTGCCTCTGAGTAGTTTCTCGTTGTGTGCCAAGCAATTTACCAACAGTAATGAAGGATGTCACAAGTTGTAGACCCATCAAAGAAGCAACTTGGCGGTAAACTCTTGGAGGAGTACTGAACAGTATCAAATTTAGGAAATTCAGCCACAGAGAGATGCTTCATCGTGTTTAATTGCAACGTTGAAAATCCCCAAAACAAAAGAAATAGTACTGACCATGACAGCGCTATTATATAGTCCATGCATTTGTCAAACAAGATTTTATCAAACAGTGGTCCATTTTGGCACTCAACAACCAGATTGTCCCAGAAGGACAAGATGTTATCTTTGAAGTTTCTAAAATCCTTCCGCTTTGAGTTTTGATAATCTTCAATTTCACCCTAATGATCAAAGAGAAGTTAACGTTGTGGGAACAAAATTTTGGTCAATGAAGTTAGGGAGCCAGTAGTGTAACCATATCTATAAATTTTATTGGAAAAAGCATAAAGAAATGTAACAAGGAGACAAGAACAGAAAGTATGAGAGAAAGGAAATGTACTCTTCTAGCGAGGTTCACTAGAGCAACCACAACATCATCTACGTCAGTCTCATCCAGCACATCTTTGTTGATATTATATTTAGCACCACATGCCTGCAAAGATATCCATTTCATTAGAAAGAGAGGTGCATTAGATGGAAATTTAGCTCACTTTCGCCAGGTACCAATCTTCAGGTCTTATTTAGGTTTAGAACTTCACTTCTTTTGCCCATTAGAATCTGTTGAAACAAAGAAAAAAAATACCTCAAAGAGCATGGTTAAGAGTTCAACCATTGCAGATTTTTTATCTTTTTCATAGCACTCAACCCATCGCTTTACCGTCTGAGAAATTTGTCTGCCATTACCTTTAATAACATCTGCACAAAGTATAAAATAGTCAATTGACCCAAATAAAGGTAATACGATACAATGTCCTTTTATTTATTTTCTTGTCTTTTTATCATTTCTCTCAAATTTTCAGTATTTTAAAATATAACGTTCAAAACTCAGTCATTTTTCCAACTTTAAGTTTAAATCCACATCCTGATCTTGCAAACCCTACACAAGCGTGTACAAACAAATCCACCATCATTGTCTTGCAAAGAGAACCATAGTTCATCATTCAACTACCCAAGGAATGCGTCAGTTACCAATTAAGGTATGGTCGGACTTGTGAGCGGAAGCCGAAGTTCCTTCCGAAGCACGACTCCGTTTAGCTCTGGGCCGAACCTCTTGGTCGACAGAAGTTTCGCGGTCCAACTGGTTGCGGTTAGGACTCTCATCGCTGGCATCGCTAGTTCTCTCACGGTTCTCTGCACCACTGTCGCTGGCTTTGCTTGCGGTCTCACTCTGCGCCCTACTCCTCTTCTGCTCAAAAAAAAAAAAAACAAAAGAAAAATTAGGCTCACACGCAAAACTCCGAGGCAACCAAGAAATTGACTACTTACATGAGACGCGTCGGCCATGAATTAGGGTTTGCAAATTGAATTGGGAGGGGAAAATGGGAGAACAGTAACTCCCGCCAAAAATGTAGATATGTGAGCTATTTATTTCGTCGTAGTCGCGGAGTAATGGAAGGGAGAAGAACTGAAGGGTGGGTGAAGCTTATATTTGGATCTGTGATATGACCCGTGCCCGCCCCGACCCAAGAGCTTATTTATGAATTATGATCCACACCTAATCATCATTTAGTAATCAAACCTTTCGTGTGAATTTCATAATGAATGAAGCATGTGTTCATCAACCGTTTGACATTCACGTTCGGTGTTAGATTATCCACAGCAACTGAAATTTATATTAATATTAAGTTTTATTTCTCCAACTGATTTTATTGGAATCTTATGTTTATAAAATTACTTGATAAAAGTTCAAATTCTTCGGATTGGATACTACTGCAATAAAGTCATAGTTGTCCAACGAAGAAAAGACACGAGACAACCTTCACGCTTATCTGTAGAACGAAGGTTTTTTTTACTAATTCAGATAACGATCAGAAGAAGAAATAAATCACACCGGCTTCTTCAAATGACTGCACGAATTTGAATACATACATATTGACAGTTTCGTACTAGGGAACAGGGCTCAAAGTGAAAACCCCTCTCTTTTGAACTGTATGTGGCATGAGGACTAAACAGAATGCCCAAACCCCAATTCTGAAATGCAACGAGATTTCGTCCAACAACATGCCACCTTGGAACATTCAAGACATACTGGCCATGGAATTCATTAGTACTTGGTAGCCTTCTGGTATTGGCGTCTGTGTTCGTACACACTCTGCCAATATAGGAACATCAGAACTGAGGTCTAGAAACCTTGCCATAAAGAGGAGGAAATGAAAATCAGAAATTCTCTTCACAAATGGAAGACTCTTCATCCAGTCAAGTTGATTCTTCAGTGCCCTCATTGTTACTTCAGTGGCCCTGTTCTCAACAGGAAAGGATGACGAAAGAGGACCCTGTAGCAAATAAGACACAGTGAGGCCATTAAGTACTCAAGACCCTGCATATTAGACCAAACAATTAATGCTTGCCATTGAACATTTTGCAGAGCAAACTGCCAATAAGATAAACCATCAAATAAATGCCCACCACCAATATGGGAAACAATCAAATAAATGCACCCAAAAGAAAAGGCCAGTGCTCATATAATATAAGATAAATGAACTCATTTTCATCTTCTTTTTCCTTCTTCTTAACTAATGAAAGGCAGCCCAAGAAAGAACGGGTAATCACACTCTCAACATCTTTGATCCACAATATCATTCATCTTCCCAACCTCCTCTTTCCAAGTAATAAAATCATTAGAAACCAATAGGTCTAAATAATAGAACCTACATGCTTACTGTAAGGTTAGATGATACAGATAAATGAGGAACATCGTTTCCTTTAACCATCTTTTATCTCAACATCCATTCATCTTTCACTGCCTCTTCTTCCCAAAATTACCAAAGAATTGGTACAAGTTAAACAGAAAAGGAGAGCCTTCAAAATAAATACATGGGAGAACAAAGGATGAGTTTTGAAAATAGTCCAGATAAGAAAAGGTGATGTGTCCTAGTTAGCCTCCAAAATGTCCAAGAAAACTGTGTAAATTGTTGCATATTAAATCCATGCAACATCAGTCTACCCAATGCCATCATTTAACCTAAGCAACTAATCAGATGCATCTTAGATTAAGAAAGTTACAATCAACTCTCAAGGAAGAAGGCTAGACAATAGTCAACTCATTCCTAACATATTTAACTCTAACTTTCGCTAAGATCACAACATGGCATGCAGAACCTGATATATGCAGTAGCAGATTCAAATAAACAGTAATTACAATATACCAATCATGCTTATCCTCTAACAGCTTGAAAATAACTACATCTGATTTTCCCTTCCATTTTTTTTCTATAACCAGTAAGTTTATACTCTTTCTTTCAAAATAAACAGGATATAAACACTTTCTAGTGATATCTCAATGAAAGTAAGAAACAAAAAGTTTGAGTTGCTGATTTAGCAAATTCTATCCATTTGATCATTGTCCTAAGGCTACAATCAAACATATTTTCTTTAGCCAAAAGGTCCAGTTGCCCATCAAAATATGATTACTAAGAGTGAAACCTAGTTTAAATACAAACTTAAATTAATCAAGCACAACAAATAACCAAGTAAGAAAGTACCAAGATCCAGAATCTCATCAGGATACATGAACTCCACAAGCGAAAAAAAACAATTAGAAGTTGGTTAAAACGCACCTCGTGATCTAATATCTTAACCACAACCAAGAAAAAATCATTATCGACCTCCCTAACATCCTTCACACCAACAACAACATCCTTCTTCATCTTAGACAACTTTGGATCGTCATCCTCCCCAATCTCAGTCTCAAACCACCCTTCTCTAAACAACCTTATGCACATATCACTCATCTGAAAAGCCTCAAAGTGCACATCAGCCCCACCATCCTCATTCACCTGTAGCTTCACAACAGCAGTAACCCACTCCTTCAATTCGCTTTCCGCGTGAAGTTCTGCAGCTTGCAGAACCTCCCTGTTGGACAAGGTGTAATCCTTCTTGTCCTGCATTATCGTCTGTGTGAATATAAACCCTACCCTCCTCATGCCCAAACCACTAGCAATCGCATCCACCAATTTTTCCTCATCGGGGTCTCTCAAAAGCATCAAATTTTCCTCTAAACCCTGTTGGGGCGGTTCGTATATGAAATTCACTTCCACTTTACCTTCATCAGACACAGTTCCGTACATAAACCCACCTCTTTTAACCGCAAAAGCTAGGGTTTCATTAACGTAATGTTGAAACACATTAGCGCAATCGCGATCAAACGACACCGACTCGCAATGCGGAGTCTCTTGTCGTGAGACTCGCATCTGCTTGGCGATCAGATCGTCGACGGTCATCTTCCGGCCGAAAGAACCGGCAGGAGTGACGGCAGGTCCGGCAATGGTTCGCTCCCCATCGTACGCCAGGAAGATGATGGAGCCATGCCCCACATTAAGGGCGGAGAGAAGGGTGTTGGGGTCCGACATGTCGGTGAACTGGAGTAAGTCGGATGGGGATTTAGCGAGGAGGAGGTTTTGGTTTGTGGATAGGGTTTGATTGTGGATTGGGATTCGAAGCTGGTTCTGAATTAGGGTTTTGAGCTGCGATACTGTAACATTGGGGTTGTCGACCGAGATTCGCTCGAGGCCGTCTCTGCTACGAATTCGGATCAACATCTTGTGGATTATGGATGAACTTAATTAGAGTTTTATGTAGAGAGGAAATTGGGAGAGAATTGAGACTTCTAAGGTTTTGAAGAAGACAGAACAGTGAAACAGTCGTCTTTTCCACGTTATATATACTTCTTCTACAACATTCAATAAAGGAGGAAAGCAATCAGGTCTTGCTTGTGAAGTTGGCGTACCAGTTGGATTGGGACTTTCATTTTCCACTTTACACAACTGAAAAGGATTACACTAGAAATATAATAATTATTATTATTATTATTATTATTATTATTTTATTAAAAATTAAACTGTTTTCTTATTTAAAAAAACATTTTAATAATTAGAATAAGTAAAATAGTTATCTATTTGTCCATATTAAATAAATATATAACAAGTGCATTGCAATTCGCATGTACAAGAACGCGTATTAGTGTGTTTTCGTAAGAGATACAGGCAGAGGCAACCTGTTAATCATGTGTAGACACTCCGGCCCATTGCCTATTTCTGGACAAGAGTGGGCTGGTATTGTTTTGCTCAATCTGAGGCCAGAACAAGATGAGAATTTCTTCGAAAGATCAAATCAAACTTCAAGATGCCACGCACCAATTACGTCAAATCTTATGTCCTAGTTATTACACTCTAATCATATTCTATTAAATATCATTTGTATATTTATATAAAATCTATATAAATATATAAAAAAATTTAATAAAATATAATAAAAATTACCATAATTGATATAAAAGATCTAATTCCCGTACTAATGACCACCTCAAATATTTTCTCTGAGTACCTTTTTAAAAGTCTTATCAATTGTTAATTAAGAAATACAAATATTTGTAATTATTTTTCTAATTCAAAACATAAACAGAATTATTGTTCACTTTTTTTGAAAAATTTATCTTATGAAATATTCAAAAAAATTTGATTAAATTAATTCTAAATTATTCCAATAAAATTATTATTAAATTATATAAAAATAATTATACATTATCAAGTTTCTAATGACTAATTACATGATAATTTATTTTAAAATAAAATAAAATTTCAACAAAAAGTATTTTTCAAAAAATAATATAATAATATATTTTTAAATAATAAAATAATTTTAGAGTAATTAAAATTGCGAGGAGTGTGAACTACTATTTATACCTAAGTAAATGATGAGACTCATATTCAATGGTTATAGGTTTTATTATTAATATTAAAATGTGCATATCAATGAAAATTAACAAAATTTTAATAGAGTTAAAATTTTAATTAATTTAAAATTATGTTTGTGATAATCATAAAACATTGGATTGTTTTTCAGTATTTTTAAATATTAGAGTTTAATTTAAATTTGACAAAAAGTATATTTTTAAATTTAATATTTGCATACATTTTTAATTTTAATACTTGCATCAAAATATCAAAATATTAATTAGACTCAAGCCTTTAAAAATTTTTAATATTTCAAAATTATCTAATTTTAATTGTGAAATAACAAAACTCTTAGTAAGATTAAAGTTGTCATCCGTCGTATATGACACTTTTTTATTTTTTACTATTTATATTACCTTCAAACTATCACATATTCCATATGACATTGTAAGAGTAAATGTTTTAAAAATGAGATTGAACATTAATTCAGTCCAAAAAAAGGCTTAAGATTTAAATGTTTAATTGGTATTAAATTGCTGTAAAATTGATATATAATAAATAAGAAATTTTGAATTAATTTACTTTTTAGTTCGGTTCAATTTATTTTAATAAATAATAACCCTTATTACTAAAAATCAATTAGTTATTAATTAATCAGTTGATTTTTGTAAATTACTCAATTTTATAACCAAAATTAATTAATTAAATTTTATTTAATAGCCTTTTTAAATTAAATTTTGATGAATAAAAACAGTCCTTTTTAACTATTTTTAAAATTTTCAATTTTATTTAATTTTTAACCAAATTTATAAGAGTGTAATAATAATTTAACTTTTTAAACCTTCCGATATAGGTTTTAGAACATTAAAAAAACAAGCTTTAGAAATTTTTATTGCAAAACCTCATTTTTCTAGTCTTCCCTCTCAATCTCTCTTATCCCTGTAAGCATAGACCTAGAGTATGCTAACATTAGGTTGTTATCACTTCTTTTTGAGTTATACACACATAAATGATGCATATCTATCACCTTCTACCATTAGGTTTGTGCTTTGCTTCATTCCCAGCCCAGATGATTCATTGTATGATTAAAGTTTATTTTGATTTTGGGGGTTATTGACGAGAAAGGTAGAAGAAGAACTTGATGCTTTTGGTGATGCATGAGAACTGGATGGTTCTCATACTCTTTCTATTTTTTCTGTTTCTCTTTCATCGTATATCAAAGTAGATGTTTCTTCTTCCCCGTATTTTCTCAATTTTGGCTTTAATTGTCTCTATCTTTATTTTTATCTTAAAGAGAGATTTTCATTTTCTTTCCATCAAATCCTCTTAACATTCAAACATTCAAACCCCAGGCAGAGTGGCTGGTCTAGTCACTCAGACAACTCTCGCTCTCCTTCTTCCTAGTAAGATGGTTCTTCATTATTCAAAAACCGCTTGATTTATTATTTAACTCGCCGATTTTTCTTGATAATGGCTAAAAATAGAAACCGAATTGAAAACTAGTTCGGTTCGTACTTAACTCAATTGAACCGATCAGTTCGGTTCAGTTTTTACATCGTTGGTAAGATCTACTTACTTAAAATAAGTTTAATTTATATTTAACCCAATTAACTTTAATTTAAGATTAAATATAATTAATTATAATAAACATTAATCAAGTATTCAAATTAACTTAATATCAAATTAATCCTAAATAAATAAATTAAATATAAATAATCCTAATTTCATAATTAACCTAATTAATTATAATTTTAAAATAACCCTAAGTAATATTATCTAATTATAATTTTAAAATAACCCTAAGTAATCTTATCTAACCCTAATCTCAAATTCACAATCGATTCATAATATAATTATACCAATCAAATTCTTTATATGAAAATCCTAAAACACAATTGATTAACAACCCGAGGAAAAAACACAGCATAGTTAAGGAAAAATGCAGGAATGGATAAATAAAGAGGAGACAATGACTGGAAAAAAAAGAATACTAACAAGGTAAGAAAAATAAAAGTATACGGGGAGATAAAAAAACATAGAACAATTAAGAATGAGATAGAAGAGTTAAGAGAATAAAAAACAATCTTTATTAATTAGGGGTACTCTCCAAAGCTCACGTCTTAATGTGAATTTTACCGGGATACTGTTGTTGTTGTTGAGAAGAGCTAAGAGAAACGTTCATTCTTTAGTAACATTTAATAGAAGAGTGAATTGCATTTTAGTATTTTATAACTTAATGAAGACCTTTAAAATATTTTAAAATAAATAATGAAGTGCAATTTTAATTTGAGTATACTAAATCAATTAATTAAGTGAAAAATAAGATTATATAGAAGAGAGGTTGTAAATCGATTTTAGAGTGTTTCGACAAATAAACATTGCCAATAGCCACTTTTCAATTTTTTTTAGGATTCCACTAATCTCATCTTTCAATTAAGTGAAGCGAAAACTTCTTACATTAATATTTAATTGGTAAAGACTGACTTTTACATAATCTTCCTTACATTAATATTTAATTGGTAAAGAGTGACTTTTACATAATCTTTCTTTAAGGGTGAAGAGGAATCTTAATACTACTTGAATACTCAAATATAAGAAAACTAAATCCCAATTAATCTTTACAAATCAAATACACCTTGTTTGTTTACTTTAATGCTTAAGGGCTCTCAATCACTTCACAACAAATGCATAAATGCTTGTAAATGCTTAAAAAAACTCTTATAAATGTGTTAATGTCATAAAGATGTCCGATAATGAGCCACTAAATATAAATATTACAACTAAAATCAATACAAATATAAGGTTAAAGTATATCTAAATAAAGATCCACTAGCTTCCCCTAGATACAACAACTTCCCTAAACACATCTAATAAATAGTACTCTCTCTCCCTTTTTGGAAGCATCAAAAAGTAAATTAAATGGTTGGTAGAGGAAAATAAGAAGTAATCAATGTGAACAATTCATCAATATGATCTCAGATAGGTAGTAAGTCCTCGACACTATTTTGAAAAGATTAAACGTACCTAAAAGTAAGGTAACTTGAGCCTCAAGTATATCAAAGCAAGATTCTGTAATAAAGTTATAACATGTCTATAGGAAATGATGACATTAAGGGAGATTGAATTTTGCAAATGTGGTGCTTTTTGTATATGTATAATATATTTATACTTGAAATAATCTATGATATATTTAAGTAAATGTATGGATATTTCTTTTACACTTGATATTAAATATTTCTTTTGTTTTTGATATTACATTATGGAACTAAGGGTAGCTAATCTTTAGTATGATTAATGTTCGTATTACTCTCTATATCATAAATATTTTTTCATCATGAAAAAGGGGGAGATAAAAGACGAAGTTTGCAACTTACAAAGTGAAGGCCAAGTTAAGAACAAAAGAAGCACAAGGAATATCAAGGTCAGTTTTTAGTTTTTAATATTAATTGTCAAAGAAGCACAAGGAATAAACATTAGGAATATCATAAATTTTTTGGTTGAGGCATTATTTTATTGTACTTAAGGTACCCAAATGAATTTGAGTCTTTGATTGTTAGTCTTTGATTTCTTTTAACTTAATTCCTTAATAGTTTACTCATCAAGATTTGTTTTGTGAAATAAAGTTTACGAATGTGCTCATATTTTCCACAAAAGTGACATATCACGTTATATGAATAATATGGGTTATGTTATGATGATAAAACTTAAGATTTTTATCCATAAATGCATTCCATAGTCTTCTATGTACATATGAATGGTTGGGATGCCTCCTTAGATGTTGAAGGAATTGACTGTTCTTTTTAGATAATGAAAAGGCCTAATTTAATTGTATATATGAGGCATGTTTCTTTGAATGTATTAATTCTTATAAGGAATGAATTGCGTGTCACTATATCATGCTTAGTATAAAGCCTATTATAAGTAGAAGGTTGATATTTAATTTTAAATTAATGTTAAGACCTAAAAGAGTGTGAGTTAAATTTATGTTATCATTTGTCTCTGCATAGAAGTTAATTCTTTCCTTAAGAATATTGAGTTATAGGCATAAATTGAGTGCCATACATGAAATATGAGGCTTGCTCTTAGAGTAAACCCTAGTGGATGTAACATGTGTATATGATTTATGTGCATAATGAGGTGTAGATGCTCCTTGGTCATTTCTCATCTTCGGCATTGAATCTTCAGCATGCAAATGATTTCCCTTATCAATTTTATTATTGAAAATGTTTCTATAGTTATATCTTATCTTAAGCCTATTATTTGAACTCTTTTGTGCTCATAACATGTTTATAAGTTTCTCACTTCCCTTTGGGAATTTGGACAATGAGTTTTTAAGGGTATTAACCTTTATTGTCAATGCTTCATTCTCATACTTTAATGCATTTAAGTTATGATTATCAATAATGGCCACACCCTTAGATACTTTGATGCTACGTAATTCACTCTTTAACTTTTTATTTTCCAGTTATGCATGTAATTAGATATTTTTTTAACCTCTTTGAGTTTGGAAGATAACTTCTTAAATTTTCATATTCACGACTTCAAAGTTTTCAACTATTTCATCATATGACAATTTATTATCACTATCATCATCACAAGATTTAGAGTTAAAGAGTACTTTATCATTATCTTTAGTCATGAAAGCACATGTGAGCTACTTCTCCTTCCAATTGTGCACTTTTAGAATCACTTGTTTCATCCCAATGGATGCTTTAAGTGCCTTCTTTTATTTTTGTCCCTTTTCTTCTTCTTATCATGTCTCTCATATTTGTCATTGCCCTTGAAAAGGGGGCATTGAAACTTTATGTATTTGGGTTTCCTATATTTAAAACAAATAATGTTATTTGATTTGTATTCTAAATCTATGTTACCACCCTTAAAGTCTTTTCTTTTTGAGAAATTATTTTTCCTTAAAAACTTCTTCAAATTTCTAATGATAAGTGCACTGTCTTCCTTATCAATTTTACTAGCTGATATCTCTTCTTCTTCACTTGATTCTTCTTTTGAACTTTGAATGTTAAGTTCTTTTCTCTTGAAGCCATCATCTTTTTTTTTTTGGTAAAATGTAAATATATTATACCAAAAATGTTTATGTACACAGTCCTTTGGGGCATACCCCGACCCATAGTACAATCAAAAGGATGAGTACTAATCCTATAAAATTTCTGCCACATCATTAATGAATCAAAAAACACAGCTAACCAAATACCCCAATACATCCAAAAGGAGGCTAGTCCAGTAATATTCCAATTTACACAATACTTCCTATAATATTGTTACATAAAATCCATGCAAAAAGGCAAAATCTGAATAGGCTACTACCTGGTGATGCGTCAACTGGTAGTATTTTATTCAGATGTCAGCAGGAAATAGTATTAGCATTGATGAGCAATAAGCAACAGCAGTGAAAATGATCTAGTAGTAGAGTAAGTCACATAGCAGTCTCATCACAGTACTTTGTCTACAAATGTCGTCAGTGAACAGTGTCACCGGTGGTGAACAGTGTCTTCTGCGGTAAATTTGTCAATGTTGATGGACAGTATTTTCGACAGAGGTAGGCACACGACATCTCCCAGCAGAAGCCTTGGTGAGTATATTCCAGCAGTAGTCGGTAAGGAAGTACATACAAGCAACAGTCGTAGCTCACGTGAACAGTTCATGCAGGAATTGTGTCATGCAAAGGACGTAGATCAACGTCCATGTATACGAGCAGCACGTTCAGCGATGCACAGTACCACGTGAACAGTACCATGCAGATGAACAGTGCCACGCATGTATACCGCCATTCCCGTAGGTGGTAGTCAGCAGCCAATATTGATGATGAAGCAGCAAGCTTGTTAGCAAATCAGTATCTTCCTATCTTCGTCGAGCAATGGCCGTTTCAACTGAAACTCAGAAACTCCAGTACATCTGATTAACTTGTGGAAGAGTAAGGACTCCTGACATGGTGTACCTGCAAAATGAGCAAACATGGTGAGCAAAAACATGATGGTCCGCACCTCCGCCTGAGCACAATGAAGGCTGCCCTTCCAACATCTGTGCAGCCACCTAGGCTCAAACTCTCCACCATCTGATACAAGCATATGCCCCTCCCATCCTCCAGCAAAGCGCCCACCCATCTGCCCACATCATCTGCCAATAGGAGCATCCGAGGTAAACAGTAGGTGGTCTGAGTATCGCTGATTATGATCACACCAGCATAACAGCGTGCCCTACAGGATTTTATGCCCACTGCCCCACTTCCATCGGAGGACTGTAGACTTCCTGTATCTGCCCAGCGCTACTTATAGATTTAACGACGTGTTTAGAGAACTAAAGATAGCAAGCTACTAATGGGAGCATAGACAAGCAACCGTGGAGCCAACTAAGTCCTTGCTCACCATCGATTGAGATATACATGGCCCCTACCAGCTCCCATCAAAAACACCCATCAGTCAAAGCACATCATCAACCAGTGGGATCAGCATAGGTAGACAGCAAATGGTCTGGATGTCTCCATTTCTAACCTGCTCCCTAACATCCACATAATAGAGCACCCTACAGTGTTTAAAATCCAACTACCCCACTTCCAGCTGCTGTGTCCCATATATCATCTGTATCGACCCAACTGTATATGGGGAAGCACCCCTGAGACATCGGCCTTTCACAAAGAGCTTTGGAAAGAAAAAACTCCACATATTATTACAGTAGCTTCATCCTCCCTTCCATTCTGACAACAAATGCCATTATCTATGCCCCCCAACACCAATACAAGCATGTGCATGCCTGGAGCAGTAATTACCTGTGCGCCAACCAGGGCAAGATTCCAATCGAGAATATCATACTAGTAGTACAAACATGAAATTAGCAATACAAAATCAGAAGGATATCACTTCGTCTGGGTAGAGCCTATATAAGATTATGTACACAGCTAGTTTTATTCTATGAACTACATCTTCTAATACAAAGGCAGTAGTGTCAAAGGATGCCGCATTCCTAGTCTTCCATATTGTATAAAGAGTACATAGTAGGGCTAATTTGGTTGCTTTACTCCTTAATCTTGCTCCAGGGTAGTCTTTTCGGATCCATTTAATTGTACTGGAGAGGGAGGACATAGTTCGCCGCATACCCAGCCACGTTCGAATATTGCTCCATATTGTACCTGTGATAGGGCACTGAAAAAATAAATGTGTAATTGTTTCTCTGTCAGCTTTACAGAAGCAGCAAGTATGGTCCATCTCCAAGAATTGTAAGTGATCTTTTGTAGGCAACCTATCTCGACAGGTCATCCATGCAATGAAAGAGAATTTTGGGGGGATATACCGCTTCCAAATAAAGTTCATCCATAGTTTAGTATGGTGCTTAACCTGTATCATGTCATACACTTTTTGTGCTGAGAGCATACCATTAGTGCACAAAGGCTGCATCCCGTGTTCTATACCCATACGGCCTCCCATATGAAGGAGCAATATGTCTCGTATCTGTGCTAATCTCTTCATTAGAGTTGAATCCCGTACATGAGGCTGCCATTCCCACACTGACCTCCCTTTTAAGTAAACCGCATGTACCCATCTTATCCATAGAGAATCTTCCTTGGCATGGATATTCCACAACACCTTAGATAACAATGCCGAGTTCCAGGTCTTAATGTTTTTCAGATCCAAACTACCCTCCTTCTTCGGAGCACAAAGTGAGTCCCAAGCCACCCAATAGTGTCTACCACCCCATAAGAATATTCTACAGATTGTAGTTAGTCGCTCAGCAATAGTAGCTGGTATTGGGAAAGATTGGAGCCAAAAAGATAAGAATCCTTGTAGAACTGAGCGTATTAATTCCAAGCGGCCAGCATAAGACAATGTTTTCCCATTCCATGCATTAATGCATGATTCAACCGTGTCCAGCAAAACTGAGAACTGTGCAACTGAAATTCTCATGGGGGCTAAGGGGACCCCTAGATAACGGACTGGAAAGTCACCCGGTGTGTAGTCAACCATTTGGAGGATGTCTTCTTTCTCCCTTCTAAAAACCCCAGCGAGATAAATGTTAGAATTAGTAGGGTTCACCCGAAGGCCTGCACTATCATTCAATTCAGCCAAGGTCATCAAAAGTATTTGAATAGTCATATAATCTCTATGGGAAAAGAGCATCAGGTCATCCGCAAAAGCAAAATGTGTTATGCCAAGTTGGTGACATTTCGGATGATGATTAAAAGCAGTTCCAGTAGTCCGCCCTTTCAAAAGCCTGGATAGATACTCCAAACATAGGAGGAAAAACACAGGGGACATCGGGTCGCCCTGGCACAAGCCTCGTTTACCTTTGAACAAACCATGAAGGGTGCCATTAATAGCAACCGAATAAGTGGCTGAGGTGATACACTCCATGATCCAGCGAATAAACATCGGAGGAAATCACAGCCCTTCCAGCATATCCCTAAGGAATGTCCAGGATATGGTATCATAAGCTTTGGTGAGGTCAATTTTCAACATACAGCGGGGGGAAATGCGTTTTCTGGTATAGCCCCTCACCAATTCTTGGGCCAAGTAAACATTATCAAGCATAGAACACCCAGGGATGAAAGCAGCCTGGGTTAGGTCTACTATTTTGCTCACCACTAAACTTATGCGTGCTGCCAGTATTTTAGTGATGATCTTATAGGTCACATTCAAACACGCAATAGGTCTGAAATCTTCAACTCGTAAGTCTGACTATTTCTTCAGAATCAGAGTCAGTATAGTATGATTAAGTTGTCTGTGCAAAAATCCCGAAGAGAAGAACTCCTGCACTGCCCTGGTTACCTCCGATCTAACTATATTCTAGGAGTGTTTAAAAAAGGCCGACGTGTAACCATCTGAACCTGGGGATTTTTCTGAACCAATATCATGCAAAGAGCCCTTTATTTCAGTTTCCTGAATGGGGGCCATCAATTGATCTTGCATATCAGCATCCAATATTTGTCCTTGTGTAACAATCGTTGGGTCCAGTTTTCTCACCGTAGGGGAAGAACCAAGCAGTTCTTGATAGTATTGTATCAGATAATTAGCCACCTCTTCACTAGATTCGATTTTTTCACCATCGGGTTTCAATATATATGGTATATGGTTCTGCATTTTTCTCTTACGCACAACCCCATGAAAATACTTAGTGTTTTTGTCTGCGTCCAGTAGATGAGTACATTTGGCCTTTTGTTGGTAAAAGGATCACTCTGCATCCATAAAGAAGGCAACCCTTTTCCTCATCATTGAAACCTCTTGACTCAACTCAACATCATGAGGCCTAGTAAGCAATGTTTCGTAAGCTATTTGATAATCAGCTGAAGCTTCACTGACTTTTTGAGAGATATGCCCATAAGCAACACGATTCATCTCCTTAAGAGGTCTCTTCAGAGTTTTCAATTTAGAACAAAGTGCATATTGGGTTGTGCCAAGAACTTGTAATGCCCATCCTCTTTGTAAAATGTTCTGATATGAAGGGTGAGTTAACCACATATTGAAGAACTTAAAAGACTTTTTCCCCCCTGAAGTGAAATCAGTAAAAGCAACCACCAAAGGGCAGTGATCTGAGTCCACCCTCATATCCAAGAATTGTACTGAACAAATTTGCCCATGGACTCCCCACGCTTGGTTAATGAGGACTCGGTCTAATTTAGCCCAGAGTTGTTTCTTATGCCAAGTAAAAAATTCCCCACGGTATGGAGCATCTTCCATGCCTAGGTTCATATGGAAGTTCAAGAAGTCTTGCAAGATGTAGGCAGACGGGGGTTGACAACCCAGTCTTTCACTAGCTGAGCTAACACAGTTAAAATTGCCCATAACAAGCCACAAGGCATCCATGTCTGTACCCATATTCTCTAAATTGTGTCATAATTCCCGTCGTTTGCCTACACTGTACAATCCATAAACAATGGAGACGGTAAACATGTGTTGGATAGTACAACATTATACTTGACAATGGATGTACTGGTCCCCCACTACTACGACCTGACAGTTAAAGCAAACCGGATCCCATATTATACACATTCGACCACCTGCTATTGAGCTAAAATTGTGATGGGAAAGTTAGCCAGGAAATTTATTGGTCAGCAATAAGTTTAGCCTAACCTCTAAGAGTTTAGTTTCAAGTAACCCTGCAAATTTACAACCTTTTTGACGTATGAGATTGGCAACAGTATTCTGTCTCGAGGGCTTGTTGAGCCCTCGTATATTCCAGCAGAACAACTTTATGATGCAAAGGAGGGGACTTTCTCGCCCCCTGAGCTCTTAGGCTTATCCGTATCTACACCCCTGTTCGTATGGATTTCTCTGTGTACCTGAGTAGTAGAGGTGCCCCCCTTAATGTGACTTCTATTTTTCTTTCCTGCCGCCCCTTGTTTAGAAGGTTGCCCTTCGTCACCTGTATCTGTGGTATTCGAGTTGTAGCTTCTACCCTGATGAGACCCTGTCAATTGAGTTCCTTCCTTTGAACCTCTAGAGGACACTGCCATAATTTTGCCCTTGTTTAGTGATTTAGAGTTCTGGACTTGCTGTCAATCTAGTTCCCACAGATTTTGACCCTCTCTTCGAGTATGGTTTCCAGCTGAAGCCCCATTTGCACTTGTAGGAACTGTGTCCGTAGACGGGTCCCCAGATTCTGCTCCCTGCCCCTGATCCTTTTTCGACCTAGTACTCTTACTAACAACCTTCACCCCCTTTGTAGTACCTGCAGGTCTTGTCGGATCTGTAGGGCCCAAACTGCTGTTCTCCTTCCCCTTGGTCAGATTGCTACTGATTGGTACTGTACTCAACCTTCTGCTCCCTTTAGTGGCATCTTTTGGATCTATAGGTTCTTGAGCAACTGACGTCTTAGAAGTTTCCACAACCCAACCCCCCTCAAGGGTCTGCTGTTATGGCTGGTCAGTGTGGTCAGTGTGATCAGCTGCACATTTAGCATTGAATTGCTAAATTAAAGATGGTTTTTATTATGCTTTATCATCATTAAATGGAGTAATGATCTTATCATTAAATGGTTTAATGTTTGTCTTTTAATGATGGCATATAATGTAACCTTTTAGCATTCATTTTATTAAAGAAAGGAAGAGGTGCATTTGATGTATTCTCTCTTCTTTCGTTCATCCATAACCGAAAATGAGAAGGTCTCATTTAGGTTATTGGTCTTTTCATATAGTCATCTTAAACAAATGAGAAGAGTCTCATTTATTGGCTTCTTTATGATTGATTAAAGAATAAAGTGATGCATTGGATGAACATCACATCTTTCTTTCATGATAACCAAAATTGACAAGGAGAGGAAGAAGTGTTCTTGCATTTGGTTTTAGCTCACTCTCTCCTCTCATGCATGTATAGCCGAAACTTGAATGAGAAGAGTCTCATTTTTTGACTTATTTCTTCTTTCTAAGAAAAATCTCCTTAAAATATTTCTTCTCCTTTCCCACTAAAGGATCTTGTTAACAAGTAATCCAAGAAGAACAAATGATAGATCGGATTGGTCGAGGATACAACAACAAGGAGAGGATACATTGACAAAGGAGAGGATACAAAAGTGAGGAGTCAAAGCTGTAGTAAGGAGTCGGTATATTTCTACCACCTTGTTTTTACATAAATTATTTTCCTTATATCGTATCATGTATAGCTGAAACATATTGATTTGGTTATCTTATTTTTGTTGCGTTTTGATTTCGAAAAAGTTTTGAAATCTACTGTTTAACCAAATCTTGCATGCTAACGTTTTCGATCCAACATGTAAATGCTTAAAAACTCTTATAAATTTGTTATTATAATCCCTAAATATCATAAAGATGACAAAAAGCCAAAGTCTTACTTATTAATATCTATACTAGCTCCAAAATATCATTGAACACAAAAAGTAGTCATTTTAATCGTGATATCTCCTAAAACATTGGTCAATCACATATAAAAATTGACCAATGATTATCTTTAGAAATAACACATCAGTTAACCACACATATGCATTGGCCGATCAGTGTATTTGAAAAAATATTTTTAAATACTTTTTGAGTTCTTTCAAATATCAAATCACATTCTTTTAATTAAAAATTGATCAAAAATATTTTAAAAGTTTCAAAATAAGTATTTTAAATATCAAGAGAGTTTTCTTCAAAATTAAAATCTTGATTCCTCTTGATTGATAAAAAAAATTTATGCACTAAGTTCAAATCATGATACACTTATACATGAATAGACCCTAAATCATTAAAATAACCAAGTAGGAGATATAAGAAAGATTACAAGCAAAATTGTAGACTTATTATGGTTTGGTGTTCCTTAATTTTGGTCTTCTTTTTTAGTTGAATGCACTTGGCCTCCATAAATTGTTTCTTAACTTTATTTCATATTACTTTCTCTTAAAACTAATGTTTTAAAAATCGGACCGAGCATCGAACCGGTTAGAGGAAAGGTTTAAGGTTTAAGGTTTAAAGGTTTAATCGGTATTAAATAACTATAAAACTGGCATATAATAATTAAGAATAAAAATTATAAAAGTAAGTGAAAATAAAATGTTTTATTGTAGTAGAAAATACACCAATGTTTTGTTTTGAATTTTGATCAAAAAATACTAATATTTTTAATATCATAAAAATTAAAATTTTCATCTTCATCTTATTTTAGAATTTTACTATTTCTTTCAAGCATAATCTCTTATCCTTATAGTATACATAGAGATTGATATTTTAAAGAGTAAGAACTAATTTTATGACCAATTATTTGATTAATTATTGGTGATTATTTATCCTTTTATTAAACATATTTTTATATTTATTTTTGACCATTGACTTTTAACTTTCATACTGTGAGTGGAGCCACACAATGCTAGAGCCTCAAGGTACTACTACTACTAGTGGAGCTGCAAGGCAATGTGAGTGCAGTCCCCACTCATCCATTTGTGGCTCAACCTATGATAATGCAATTTCAGTCACTATCCTGTAATTATAATATATTAATATTTTCAATTAAAGCAATTTAAAGTATGTAGAATACCAAAAACCTTAGCTCATTTGTCTTTTCTCATCTCTCTCTCATTTCTGTCTTATTTGTACTCTCTCTCTATGTAACTACACAGTTCAGAATGTTACCCTTAGCCGATATTTTACCTTAACAGTTCCCTTCTCATTTCTCTTTCAATCTCCACCCTCCATTGCCACCGTTAGAGTTGCCTCACCTATGTACAACGAAACAAGTCAGAACTTATGACTTTTAAAAATTTGTTAAATGTTGTATTAGGTATGGAGGTATAATACATGTGAGCTTGGATGTAGGATTTTTAAGTTTGATTCTCATAATTGTATTCATGCGGTTATTAGTTTGGACGACGAAGACGTATCTGGTTTTGCACAGTTTAAAAGAAACAAACCAGATTATTATTTAACTGGTCGGTTTTTATTCACAACAGTTAAAAGCAAGAATCAAACTAGAAACTAGTTCGGTTGTGCTTAACTTGGTTGAATTGGCCGGTCCGGTATGATTTTTATATCATTGCTTAAAACATCAAAGAATAAATAATTACTAGCAACTATGGTTTGCTGTCATCAAGACATTTATTATTTTATTGTAAGTTCCTTTAGTTCAAAAAGAGAGCAAAATAACTTGGAAAAAGCATTCGACTCTTAAAATGGGAGAAAAAATTTGAGAAAACTAAGAAAAATAGGGGAGAAAACAATAAATAGAAAAATAAGAAGACAAAAAAAGAGAGAAAGAGACACGAGGAGAATAAAATAAATAAAAAAGAGGGACTTACCTTAAGAGCAAAATAATTTCACTTGTATCCTGAGTTTGAGCTTGTTGTAAAAATAATCGCTAGTATTTATTCTGCGTGGGTTACAACTATTAGATCAATGAAAATACACAATAAATTGTTTAAAGGATAATTTAGAATTAAAATATTGAAATTTACCTAATTTTTTATTATTAGCCAAAATTACTAAAAGTAGCAATAAAATACTCAAAATTTCAATTTATTATAAAATTAACCAGCCTTTAACTCAATAATTAATGATACTGACGTGTTAGCCACGTAATTAAGACCATTACCAAGTAAAAATCCACGTGGCAAAAAATTCACTTTATTCTCTAAAATTGAATACGAGTTTACCTTTATACCCATGGTAACGAGTATCGGACCGTACCGGCTGGTAAACGGAACGGTACTCGTTTCCTCTGTACCGGCTAGCAATACTGATCGGTACCAGTGTATTTCGACCGGTACCGGCCGGTATCTGAAATACCAACCATATACCGGTCAATATCGTAATTTTTGAAAAATGGGAGGACTTATTTACAATTTGAAAAGTTTTAACCCTAAAAATTTAAAACACCATCGACCTTTCTCTTTTCTTCGTCTTCCTCCTCTCCCGACCCGACTCCCTCAGCCGCACCCTGTACGCCCCTCTTCATCTTCAGATTTTCATCTTCTACGTTCCAACTTCTTATCTCTCTCTCTCACTCTCACACCGACGGTCCAATAACCAACACTCTCTTCTTTTTCACTCACCAAGTCACCAGTCGTCGACCAACCACCCGTCGCCACTCTCTCTCTCACACCGGTGGTGTATCTCCTTCGGTTCTTCTCTCCGCACATCCGCACGTCCCCAATCCACAAGCTTCACTCACCAGTCACGGGTCACTGCATGTCCGCACCACTACCACGTCGTTGCTGCTGCTCATCGCGTCACCCAAATCCCCACGGTCACTGCTACACACCACGTCGTCACCGCACGTCCACACCACCACTACAGGCTTCACTCACCGTCACCGAATGTCGGCACCAGTCACCACCATCAAGTCCAATACCTGAAGGCCGAAGATATAACTATTTTTGGGTGTGTTTTTGAGTTTCTTGCAACTGAAATTTTTTGTAGTTAAGCTTAATTGCACATTTGATTATGATCGATTGGTGTTGGATTTGTGAATTGGTTGGGAATTGATTTAGTGATTTGGGATGAATTGGTTCAATTGAATGAGATTTTGCATGTATTGGGTTGGAATTGCCGAATTGAAGTTGAAGTTGCATGGTTATAATATGGACGGTGTTTTGATTTCTGATTCTCTGAATTGAATGTTGGAGTTGAATTGAATGAGAGAGTGAGACTACGGTTTTGTGATTTGCATGGGTTGGATTGGGAATTAGAGATGAATTATTGTTTGGTTTTGTAATTTGCGTGGGTTGGATCGAAAAATTGGAGATGAATTACTATTTTGTCAATTTATTTCTGGTTTGGTTATAAAATAAATATTGGTTTAATTTATCCTATTAAGAGACATTTATGATAATTTATGATAAATTTTTTGATGAATGAAATGCACGGCCTTATATGAATATGTGATTAATTGAATTGATTTAACCATTCAATTGAAATGGAAATTAGATGAAATTTGAAAGTTGAAATAACTTAAATTAAAATTTTAAATTGACAATATTACAGATGTAAACTTGCAAAGACTTAAATCATTATTTGACAAATTCTTAATATTTGTAAAATGGTATTTTATTTTTAGTATTTGGGTATTGACTATTGACTTTAGATAAATAATTAGTTGAGTATAAAATTATGCAATTGTAAATTAATAATAATTCGGTTGTTTTTAATGATTGTATTTGCCTATTTGGGTAAATAATTAATTGAGTATAAATTATATTGAAATTGAATTATTTGGTAATATATATATGTGGGTATCATAAATATTTATAATAGATAATGTGTGAAAGTAGTAATGTAATAAATGTATCCTAAAAGGAACTTCTTTTTTTCAAATTGGAAACATGTTGTAGGTTCCAATTATTAATGTCAGTTAAAAATATTTTAATTAGACTTATTAATGTGAATTAAAAATTGTAAAAGCAACTTATATATTTAAGAAAGAAATATAGAATGGTGTATATAATATTATGGTTTGCTAGAAATGAAAAGAAGATTTAAAGCTTTAAATAAGAAACAAAACATTTTAAAAGAAATTATATCCTTTAACTTGATCCTTATGTTATGAACATATCCTTCAACTTAATCATCATGTTATGAATAGATGTGTATGAAATGAACAATTGTATAAGATATGTCATTCATTATTTGGCAATTATGTAAATCATATCATATCCTTCAACTTGATCCTCATGTTTGAAACTTTGGATTGAAATTGTTGAAAATAGAAATTGTTATATGAATATTTTGTGATTGTTGAAAATGAAAATTGTTGGAAATGGAAATTGTTTTATGAATAATTTGTGATAGATGGAAATGAAAATTATTTAATAAATGTTTTGTGACTGTTGGAAATAGAAATTGTTAGAAATGAAAATTATTATATGAATGCTTTGTGATTGTTGGAAATGTGATGGAAATGGAAATTATTTTATGAATGCTTTGTGATTGTTGGAAATGGAAATTGCTTTATGAATGTTTTGTGATTATTGGAAATGGGAATTGTTGGAATTGGAAATTATTTTATGAATATTTTGTGATTGTTGAAAATGAGAATTGTTGGAAATTGGAAATTCTATTATGAATGTTTTGTGATTGTTGGAAATGAAAATTATTTTATGAATGATTTGTGATTGTTGGAAATGAGAATTATTGAAAATTGTTGGAAATGGAAATTGTTTTATGAATATTTTGTGATTGTTGAAAATGAGAATTGTTGGAATTTGAAATTCTTTTTTGAATGTTTTGTGATTATTGGAAATGAAAATTGTTGAAAATGGAAATTATTTTATGAATGTTTTGTGATTGTTGGAAATTTGAATTATTGGAAATTGTTGGAAATAAAAATTGTTTTATGAATATTTTGTGATTGTTGAAAATGGGAATTGTTGGGAATTGTTAGAATTTGAAGTTATTTTTAAATGTTTTTTGATTGTCAGAAATGGAAATTATTTTATGAATTTTTTGTGATTGTTGGAAATGAGAATTATTGGAAATTGTTGGAAATGGAAATTATTTTATGAATGTTTTGTGATTATTGAAAATGAGAATTGTTGGAAATTGAAATTGTTATATGAATATTTTGTGATTGTTGGAAATAGAAATTATTTTTTGAATGTTTTGTGATTGTTGGAAATGAAAATTATTTTATGAATATTTTGTGATTGTTGGAAATGAGAATTATTGGAAATTGATGGAAATGGAAATTGTTTTATTAATATTTTGTGATTATTGAAAATGGAAATTGTTGGAAATGGAAATTGTTATATGAATGTTTTGTGATTGTTGGAAACTGAAATTGTTGAAAATGGAAATTGTTTTATAAATGTTTTGTAATTGTTGGAAATGGAAATTATTGAAAATAAAAATTATTTAATAAACGTGTTCCATGAAATTGAATTGTGTGTAATGTAACCATACAAAATGCTATATTATATAAGATGGATATGAATATTGTGTAATGAAATTATGTATTATGTATTTTGATATATGCATTCATTTGTTTTTACAGATAAATGGAAGAAAATTCAAGTACTTCTGATCAACCCACTTTAGGAAGATACAATAATCCAGCTTGGGCTCATGCTGCATTGGTTCCCGGTATAAGGAACCATATCATTTGCTTGTTTTGTAACAAGCATTTGAAAGGTGGAGGAATCACCCGATTAAAAAAACATTTAGCTGGGGTTCAAAGAGATGTGAAACCTTGTAAAAAAATAAGTCATAATGTGAAGTGATAGATGAAAACATTTATTGATGAATATCAACACGAGAGAAATAGAAGGGAAAGGTTAAATTTTGAAATTGGAAGTGGAAGTTCGATTTCTAATTTTCATGGTGATTGTGGAAATGTTGAAGGTGGTAGTGGTAGTGATAGTGGCACTGGTAGTATTCCCTCTCAGGCCCAAGAAGAAGTACCTGAACTTGATGTGAGGAAGGGAAGAAGGCAAGTGACTAGTTTCTTTGCAGCACGAACAACTCCTGGAGCCCAACCTTCAATTTGTAGCGCAATGCATGTAGCTCACAATGTCAATATGGCAGTAGCTAGTTGGTGGTATGATACAGGTTCGTCATTTAATACTTCTTAGTCTTATTATTATCAACCTATGATGGATGCAATAGCCTCTTATGGTTCGAGATACAAAGGTCTTTCGATTGATAACTTAAGAGGTAAACTTTTAAGTTGTTCTGTTTATGAAATTAGAAGTTATTTGGCTTAAAGAAGAGTGAATTGGGGTACTTATGAATGTTCAGTCACATGTGATGATTGGACAAATAGGAGACAAGAGTCTATTATTAATATTTTGGTTTATTCTATAAATGGCTCCATGTTTTTGAAATTTATTGATGTATCTGGCCTTATTGGAAATATTGAGACTTTGTTTAGGATACTTGATGAAGTTGTGAATAAAGTAGGGCTAGAAAATATTGTTCAGCTTATTACTGACAATGATTTCGCTTATAAAGCGGTAGGAAAAAGGTTGCAAAATACGCACAATTCTTTTTTTGGACTCCTTGTGTTGTACATTGCATTGACCTAATGCTGGAGAATGTTGGAGATCCTAGGTATTTTCCTGTTATTGATGAGACTATGTAGAAAGCTAAAAAGGTGACAAAGTTCATTTATAATCGTGCATGAATATTGAATTTGATGAGAAAGGAATTTACTAATGATAGGAATTTGTATCGTCCTGTTGTAACAAGGTTTTCAACAAATTTGTTACCACTTCAATCTTTTGTTTCGATGAAGAAAGAGTTAAGACAAATATTTACAAATGATAAATGGATTGCATCTCAACATGTTAGGTCTAATATTGGAGTGGAGGTTTGTAATATTATATTGAAAGATAAGAGAAGTTTGGTCTCAATGTCAATTTGTTATCTGAATTTGTAAGCCTTTAGTGAGGGTGCTTCACTTGGCTGATAGTGAAGAAAAGCCAACAATGGGTTATATTTTTGATGCTATAGAGAAATCGACAGAAGCAATCAAGGCCAATATGAAACATAAGCTTTCTTTGTACACATCATATCTTTCAATCATTAATGAGAGAAGGGAAAGACAACTTTCTTCTCTGTTGTTTGCAACTGGGGTATTTTTGAATCCTAGTGTTTATGTTAGACTGGATCTTAGTAAGAAAGTTGAAGTTAATAGAAGAATGCTTTTAACCATTACAATAATAGTTAGCAATTACTCGATGCAAGATCTCTTAAACGCATAAATGGAGCTTTATAAGTTATCTTATGGGAATTTTGGAATGCCGATTGCTATTCAACAAAGAGGAAAACTTTATCCAGGTATTAGTTATTTCCTTTTTCTAATTTGTTGAAAATTAATTATTACTTTATTTTGTTTATAACGCTACTTTTATTATCTTATAACTTACAGTTTCTTGGTGGGATCAATTCGGAAATGATGTTCTAGAATTAAAAAGGTTTGCAATTCAGATTTTAAGTCAATGTGTGAATGCAATAGGCTGTGAATGAAACTGGAGTACATTTGAATTTATCCACTCCAAAAAAAATTAATAGATTGGAGCATAAGAGATTTAATCACTTAGTTTTCGTTCAATACAATTTAAAGCTTCGAGAAAGGTATGTTATTATCATTATTAATTTCGATATAATTCTTTTAATTTTCTAATAATTAAATTATATCCCTTTTTTGTGATTGTTGGAACTGTGAATTGTTGGGAATTGTTAGAATTGAAAATTGTTTTATAAATGTTTTATAATTGTGAATTGTTGGGAATTGTTGGAATTGAAAATTATTTTATATATGTTTTGTGATTGTTGGAAATGTGAATTGATGGGAATTGTTGGAATTGGAAAATGTTGTATGAATATTTTGTGATTGTTAGAAATGTTAATTGTTGGGAATTGTTAAAATTGGAAATTGTTTTATGAATGTTTTGTGATTTTGGAAATTGTTGAAATTGAAAATTATTTTATTAATGTTTTGTGATTGTTAGAAATGAGAATTATTGGAAATTGGAAATTATTTTTAGAATGTTATGTGATTGTTGGAAATGAAAATTGTTGGGAATTGTTGGAATTAGAAATTGTTGTATGAATATTTTGATATTTTTGGAAATGTTAATTGTTGGGAATTGTTGAAATTGGAAATAGATTTATAAATATTTTGTGATTTTGGAAATGAGAATTGTTGGGAATTGGAAATTATTTTATGAATGTTTTGTGTTTGTTGGAAATGAGAATTATTGGGAATTGTTGGAATTGAAAATTGTTTTATGATTGTTGGAAATCAGAATTATTGGGAATTGAAAATTGTTTTATGAATGTTTTGTGATTGTTGGAAATGAGAATTGTTGGGAATTGTTAGAATTGAAAATTGTTTTATGAATGTGTTGTGATTGTTGGAAATGAGAATTGTTGAGAATTGTTAGAATTAGAAATTGTTTTATGCATGTTTTATAATTGCTAAAAATGTGAATTTTGGGAATTGTCGGGAAAGATATGTTGTTATCATTATTATTTTCGATAAAATTTCTTATAATTTTCTAATAATTAAATTTTATTGTTTACTAAGAGTCTTAATAGTACAAGTAGTTTAGCTGATCCAATTTTCATTGATTACATCGATCTTTTGGCAGATTGGGTTTCTGAATATTCGAATTTGGTAGATGTCAATGACTTGAAAGAGAATCTTGGATGGAAAAGTATTGACATGTCATTTGGCGTATTAAATTTGAATGATAATGATGATGAAGCTCTTCTCAATGATGAAGATTTTGTACCAAGTGATAACTGAGGTCAGTGCAGTTATAGCAGGTATTCTCCCGTTGACGATTGAATTTCGTTCAAGGTTATTTTTTCCTCTTCTTTTAATTTTACTTATATTTAATGTTTATTAGTTCACGTTAAATTCTATATGTGTGATGTAACTATAAATGTTTTTATTTTAGGTATAACTTCAACTTAATTGTTTCTTCATCATGATGAAATTGTAATAGTTAAGGATATTTATTGTTCTTTTTATTGGATATTTTGATGTAATTATTATTTATAAAATGATGAAATTGTATTATTGTGATATTTTAAATATTTTGTATTATTCTTATTTTTATATTTGTATTATGATGATTGTCTTTTTTCATATTAATTGTGGTTATTATTTATATCTAAAATATTTAAAATTTATTGTTATTTTATACTAAATTATTAATTGTGATTATTATTATTTTTAGAAACATGGTTGATGTAAACTTGTAAGTTATAAAGTATATAATATATAACCGTATAATATACTAAAGGAATATTTTGCAAAATTTATAAAATTTCAGGGACTGTTTCATAAATTTAAAAAATTATCCGAAATGGTATCCAGTATTGACTGGTACTGGTATAGTACTATACTGAAAGTGAATCCGTTACCAAGTCTAGTACGGTATTCGTAACTTTATTTATACCTCTTTCATTACTTTCTTACAATAAGTATGAAATTGTTGTTAACAACCGGACAAAATCCTATAGTCACAGTTAAGTGATTCCCTAAAATAATTTCAATTTCATCAATCCATTATTTCAATTGGTTTGATGAATGCTTATCAGTTAGTAACAAACCAATGTCAAAGCTTGATCAATTTTTACGCGTGACAATTAGAATATACCAAGAGAATTTTAGATTGAGAATTTTAGATTAAATAATCCCCTTTCAATCTTATTGTACTGTCCACTTCGAATTATTCAATCATAATTGAAAAAAGATTAGATCTTTTGTACTAATTATAATATTTTTATCATGTTTTATTAAATTTTATTTATATATTTTTATAAAAATTGTAGAATAGTAGAAGATTTGAGAGAATTGAAATCTGCTGCAACAAAAAATAATAATAATATAAAAGGGTAAGATAAGAACAAGGAGACAACGTCAAATCACATGCTTGGGGTTTGGAGGCACTGGTAATTGGTTGGTGGGAGTGTGAGTTTGAAATTCAAATAGTCGGGAGGCAGAGGTCTGCGCAGATGACAGGGGACCCATCCGTATCTTTGTTCAATTAATTAATGGTTGCGATCAAGTACGGCATCCAACGCAGACTCAATCTGCTCCGCTCCTTCTTCCTTGTTTTTGGAATCTCTGTCTATCCTATAATGACGAGACTACCCCTTCTTGTAATAACAAAGACAAATTTCTTTATTTCACTCATTTTGAAGTCAAATTCAAACTTATGTCACAGTTAATAATAACCAAACCAGCAAAAGAACATCAAGATAGATGGAACAGGAAAGGAATCCGATGTGACCTAGACGATGTTAAACTTAAAATTCGTGTATGTGTTATTACAAAGGTTTTGGCCCCAATGTTGTGTAACAAAAAACAACGCCTACAATCACGCCAAAGGCGGCCTCAAAAGGGGTCCTTGGAAGTTTCAAAGTTGTCTTATCACGCCCCAACGGTCTTTCGAATTTGCCTTTCTACAACAACTGAAGTACTCGTCTTTCCTACTTGCCTGGTTGCATGGTCTTGTAGCATAGATCCAATGCTATGAAATGATTTAAAGAAAACGATTCTAATCACTTTGAGGTTAGTAATGTCACCACTACCCACTAACTACAACATTTTTTATTACCTAACTCGGAGGCTTTGGCATTGTTTAGCAATCAGCTGATTGCATTAACTGTTAGTTGATTTTATTAATTGTTGGCTGATAGTTGATTCTATCAGCTGATTTGATCAGTGGATTGCATTAACCGTTTATTAGAGATGTTTGGTAAAATTAGCTGTTTAGTATCAACTGTCTATGTGTAAAATGACTTATGAGGATATGACTTGAAAAAAATAAGGGTATAAATATTATATATCTTAATATTTTGTTAAATATTTTTGTAAGAATTTAAATTTTAGAAAAATCATGTTCACCTCTATTGTTTCATCATCTATAAAAAATTTATGCAATTCTTTCTATTTTCATTTTCTAGAAATTGTTGTACATTAAAACTAACAAAAATATAACATGTGTAGTATTTAATTGCAACTTAATCAAGAATATAATTTAAACATCAAAATATTTCGCAATTACGTAAATGGAAGAATTGAAGATTAGTTGGCATCATAATAAGTGGAAGAAGAAAAGTAGAAAGAATGTCCTTATTTAGGTAGAGTTGAATTATGTGATGCTCTTTTTTTATACATAAATAGAGAAAGGTATTATTAAACTTTGATACATATAATTTTAGCTGTTGAATAAAAACGCTGGTAGCTTTTTTCATTTTTAGCTATTTACTTTCAACCAGCTGATGAAAACGTTGTTCACCAAACAATGTTACTGGCTGTTTGAAAAGTCAAACAGCCAAAATCAACCAATCAGCTAAAAAAATAGCTGATTGGTTAGTAACCAAACGAGGCCTTTAGTTAGTCTAAGAGAATAAGATATTCTCTATCCACTACCTTATACTAATTCTGTTTTACATTATCTTATCCATACAAATATATAAAACTCATATAAGATTTAAAAAAAACATAAATAAAATCACGTAACACAAGGTTGTTACAAAAGAGTAGATCTTGCTTGGTTATGCACTACCCAGTCTTGAGCTGGGGTATTTATTTAAAATATAGTCAATGGCATTTTGGTAAATAAATAAATATCTAAAGTGGAAAAGGTTCCGAACAAAATTTAAAACGGGTGGCCGTTTGAACTCCAGCTCGGAAGAGAGCTTCAATTAAAACTTGAAAAAAATCTTTCTCGTCAATGCCAACCAAATACACACACAACTTCACAGTACCATAAATCTCTTTCAGCTAACCTCTCCACCACCCTTACTACAACACAACAACCTCAGAGTATTGTGAAACAAAAATCTGTGCTTTGAAGAGGGAGAAGTCACAAAAGGGTCAAGAAATGACTGGTCTTGTAATGGTGACAAAGGGGGGTGGCTGCGGAGGCGGCGGCGGTAAACGGTTCAAGGTGGCGCAGGAGAGTGAGGAGGAACAGACCCAAATATCTATGGTAACGGTGCTTTTGGCTGCTATAAGGAAGTCGCTTGTGTCTTGTCGGATTGAGGAACAAGAAGACGTGATTTCTACCGTCCAGCAGATGGAGATTGGGTGGCCTACGAATGTTCAACACATAACCCACGTTACGTTTGATCGGTTCAATGGGTTTTTGGGTTTGCCTGTGGAGTTCGAGGTCGAAGTCCCTTGTCGAGTTCCGAGTGCTAGGTATACATATCACCTCTCCTTTTCGTTTTTTGCTTTCTCTGTCTTCTACTTGGGTTGTTGATGCATTCGGGTTTCTGGGATTGCTTTTAGTTGACGAGATTTGAGCTGGGGGTGATCCAGAATCATAAAGTTTTGACCTTTAGACAGGAGATGTTAGATCTGAGGAAGAAGGAAGCTGCCTTTGTTTTCGTTCTCGTGTTCATCGGAAATGAAGTTGCTTGAGCCTTAGCTTACCAAAATAAGAGAGCTTTGCAGTGGGTTTGACTTTTAGTCCTTTGCTCCATCGCTGGGGTG
>JANQBM010000009.1:18781151-18795779 GCA_025594535.1 Erythroxylum domingense | reverse complement strand
AAAACAAGAGAGCTTTGCAGTGGGTTTGACTTTTAGTCCTTTGCTCCATCGCTGGGGTGGGGGGTGGGTTGGGTGGACATAGGGAGGGAGGGAGAGAGAGAGAGAGAGAGAGAGAGGATGAAAATGACTTTTGGGCTAAGTATTCCCGATGCATTTACTTCTCGCCACTCCGGAATGAGAAACTGAAACTTCATCACAAGATTTCTGAACTAAAGAAGTTCGATGAACTTCTCCACCTCCGAAGTGGTTACTGACAATTGACTCATTGTTTGCAAATCTTTATCAGTTATTTTGACGGGAAAAGAAAATGGATTAACTTTTGTTTTTTCTGTTCAGATCTTTTCACTTGATTCGGCTGATAAACTTGACTGAGTTCACAAATTCTTGATTTTTTCTACGTGATTTTAACTGATGCACTTAAACTTCGTTAGTGCTAGTGTATTTGGCGTCTCAGCGGAATCAATGCAGTGTTCTTATGACTCGAGAGGGAATAGCGTCCCTACAATTCTCTTGCTAATGCAGCAGAGGCTGTACTCACAAAGGGGTTTGAAGGTAATTATTTAAGGATAACTCTAATATCAATTATTTCTGTGTCGCAAGATTGAGAGTAGCTACACTTGCCTTCACCCCTTCCTTTGGATGCTTTACAGGCCGAAGGCATTTTCCGGATAAACCCAGAGAATGGCCAGGAGGAGCACGTAAGGGTCCAACTAAACAGGGGCATTGTGCCTGATAGCATTGATGTCCATTGTTTGGCGGGTCTTATAAAGGCCTGGTTCAGAGAGCTTCCGTCAGGAGTCCTTGACGGACTATCTCCTGAAGAAGTTCTCCAATGCAACACAGAAGAAGAATCTGTTGAGCTTGTGAAGCAACTAAAGCCAACTGAAGCTGCGTTACTGAGTTGGGCTGTTGATCTTATGGCTGATGTTGTTCAGGAAGAAGGTTTCAACAAAATGAATGCTAGAAACATTGCAATGGTCTTTGCTCCTAACATGACTCAGGTATATATGGTCAATTGGTGCCATTAATTTTTCCATGTTCATGTTTCAGCCACTGCTTTATAGTCTTTCTATAAAAATTAAACAGTTCTCTCGCCGTGAAGCAGATGTCTGATCCATTGACAGCACTAATGCACGCTGTTCAAGTGATGAACTTGCTGAAAACCTTGATCATGAAAACACTCAGAGAACGTGAAGAGACTGCTACGGGAGGATATTCACCAATGTCATCCGGTTCATCTGATGGGCAAACGGATGAGGACTTCGACAGCCAGCATGAGATGGATACAAGTTGTGAGCTGAGGCAGGAGCCTTCAGATTATGATGAACATCCTCGCTACAACTCTGGTAGCGAAGATGATGATGAAGTTGAGTCATTAAGTGAGATTGAAGAATGCTTCCTGAGGCAGTTGAATGAGAAAGGAAATGCCACAAGTATTGTCTTGGACCAAACCGCTGGTGATGTAGGAAGGGAGAATGGAAGTCCTGGAAGTTGTATGGGAACTAAGATAGAATCTGGTGTATCATTTACCGATAGAAAAAATGAAAATTCGAGTGCCTCCACTAGTGATGAAGAAGACTCGACTTCGAGAGCAACAGGAGGTCAAAACATTAGTAGAAGGAGCAGTTTCGAAGAATGCAAAGAAGCTGATGACGTGCAGATGGTTGACAAGCAAGCGGACTCCAGCTTTCCTGTGCAGTCTTTTGTGCCTAGTGAATCTGTCTGACTGACTTAGTTCATAATCTGTAGGAGGATTCTTTCTTTTCTGATTTTAGTTTGTTTTCTATGGACCTGGCGTCTGTAAATTACTCCTATATTAACTCAATGGCCTTATCTGAACTGCCTTTGGGAGGAGTGCGTGATTTTGCTAAATTATGGAACAGTCACAGTGCAACTGTAGGCTGAAACATGTGTAATTTCAGCTTGGAGCTGAAATTATTTGTTGTCGATATGAACTTCGACTTAGGCAGGAATGAATGGTTCCCGAGCACTGTTTTCGGATTTCCTTTCAGAGGATTAGATTTGATCGTCAACTGTATCTGTAGTGAAGCAATCCCATCATACATGCTCCTTACCAGTTCAAGACGGTGAACATTAATTTCTCTGAGATTATAATGCATGCCGTCTACCATAGTAGAAGTAGTGCAGATTGAATCAGACCACTTAAAAAGATACCACACAGATCGTCATTAGAATTACGAAGCGAATTGATTAAACTAATGTCTGCAGTTACCTGTGCCATTTCATACTTTCCGACACATTGAATTTATTTATTCTCCAGCTGCCCTTCTCGCTTACCCTTCCTAGTTCTTTCTTCAATCACAGATTCATCTGAACCATCTTCTTAACTTGAAACATGTTGACACAGCATATTAACATAACGTCTGACCAACTTTTGTTGGGATTTCGAGTTTATCTTCAATGCAGAAACCATGGTAATTTTCTTTGTTGTATTTGTATTGGATGATCACGTAACTTGCTACAAGCATCTATCTTTTTGTACAATTGTCATCCACTATTTTCCTTTTCTTCTGGAACTAGTCACTTACAAATGAGAGAAACAAATGGTACCATCACAAGTATAACAAAAGAAAAAAAAAAAAGATCTAGGAAGCCAAACAAATTTCCCAGAAACGCTTGTTCTTTTCCGTCTCAGTCATGGGTTCACTGATAGTTGATTCAACAGAAACCCACGACTTCTGATTATAAACATCGGGTTCCTCACAAATGCGAACCTCTTCTTCAGTAGTTCCACGGTCGTTGTTGTTGTACTCTTCACCTTCACATCTATTATTCAGCTCACTCACACAACAAGAATGATCCAACCCATCATAGATACAGGACTCCGCGTCATCGTCAGCAAGGTCAACAACCGTGGTCGGACGGAGACCAACCTCATCGGAGTCGCCGGAGGCTTCGATAAGAAAGAAAGAACCGGCTTGTACCATATGATCTCTCGTTGTGGTGCCTGTTTCCTTCATTGTGTAACGAGAGTTGGAGCTTTCCATGTGTAAGAGGCAATAGCGAATTCCCAACAGCTACCTATTCTTCTTACATAGCTCGTCACATTAGACTTTTACTACAGGGAAGATTTTATACACACACATATATATATATCAATATGTAGGAGACAACAAAAACCCACAGAATGGAGGATGTCTTGTTTGACGTTATGAACATGAGTAGTGAATGGGTTTTTCTTTGTAGGTCGGCTTCTCTTTTTGAAGGTTTAAAAGAATACAATACAGAAAAAGATAGGTACGACAACACAGCCATCTCCCATTCGCCTAATCTTCTAGAAGGAAATACAAAAGGAGGAGTTTGCTTTTTACATGGTTGTTTAGTTTCTAGAAGGAAACCTAAATTCACTAGAAGCTATAGGTTCATGTCTTGATTCTTGCCTCTTAATATATACGTGTTGTGTTTTGAAGTAGGTTTCCAAATATTCTAAAGCTATGTTTGGTTTGATGTAAAATTTATAATACAATACAATATAATAAGATAGATAGAATAGAATATTTTATAATAAAATAGAATATAAATAAATATAATATTAGAAAATTGTTGTTTAGGAATAACGTAAGGATTCATAATATAGTGAAATGTTATTTGAATAAAAGTTTATAATATAATATAGTGTAAAGTTATTTATTATTTTACATTCCATCCTAAATCTCTCAAATTGGAAGTTTTTCATTTTTACTATTTAAAATGATATGAGATGTAATATAAAATTCTCCTCTTCCATCTCATTCTATTTCATTCCATTATAGAACCTCCTCATAAATAATACAATAATATTACATTTTATTATAAAACCTCCCACCAAACATAATCTTAATTTAAGAATAAAAGCATTTCATTACTTAAAATTAATTTTTTTAATGTAATATATTAAAACGATATAAAGGTCAAATTTTCCTTCTTCTGGTGGACTATGATATAAAATCTTGATGGTTTACTTATTAATTTCCTCGTTTCCATGTCACTTCTTCAACATTGGTGATTAGAATGTTAGTTTTGACAAATCGTACAGGATTGTTTACTGAACTGTAAGTTTAGTCAAAGAAAACGTGTATGAGACATAGTATAGCTTTTTTTTATTTTTTTCTTTTCATATGATTGGATACAAGTGAGACAGTTTGCCCTATTTAATAGATTGTACGCTATAATTTGTGATTTTAATCACTTGTTTTACGACAATTTGAAGAGGTTAATATAATAACTATAGTGTTGAAATTGATTTTCTCCTTGTACGATGTAAGCAAATTTACTTACGATAATAAACTAAAAACTGTGCTGAGGGTATATATTTGTTTAGAACCTGGGAAATTGCAAAGAAATTTCGTGTGTAGAGGGCATTGTTCAGTTCTTCCAAGACAAAGCTAACGGCGGGCTTAAACTTAACCCACGAAAGGCAGAGGGTAATGTATGGTTGACAGCCTTGACTTCATGGCCTGCACTGTAGCACTATTATCATCACAGTGCAAAAAACCATTATTTGGACGCCATAAATAAAGCTGTTTTGTGAGCCATTACTTGAACCATTTGTATACGGCAAGCACACCTTGTCCACTAATAAGTTAAAAACACTTCTATTACAGCAAGTCATTACCACCAAACAGTAACTTGTTAGAAGGATTGAAGACACCAGAGGGCATGAATTGACCCTCTGAGGTTCGGATCAAATCGTCGGTGCCATAATTCTATATCAATTCAAGAGAAAATCATTCACACATTTCTCAATGTCCCACTTATTTGTACGAATGAGATCTCTGGATTGATGGCACAAGGATCACGTTCCGTAGGTTCTTTATCTGTTTAGTGTCCTTACAAACATGTCCATCTAAATTTTAGTACTAAGCTAGACCGTTCTGTTCTCAGTCCATAAAAATGCTACTAAGATCAGGTAAAAGTCTAGTATCCTAAGAAATTATTATAATGTTGTATTAGTTTTGTCTGTGGTAATTTAAAATTTATTAAAAAAAAAAGATTAGGTCAAAGTAATTATATAGACTATTGCTTATATAACCTCTACTAAAAAAAGTAAACAGAAAACCTCTTTCTAAATTATGACATCACTAAGCTCTTTTAAAAAACTAGAACCATATTTAAAAATAAATAAAATGGCAGAATAATTCTCCATCTTTCACCCCTCGATCCACTTTCTAAACGAAAGTTCGGCCTAAGGCCGCTTTCTGATGACTAACTTGAACTGCAGAGATGAAAAAAAAACAATTATTCACGACCTGTGACCAGAAGATTTGTCACGCCACCAACTTGAACTACTCCCATTAAAGTGCATCGTCTAAGTAATGATTATTATAAATCTAACATAAATGCCAAGATCATATTCGTAGAAGTATCCTAACCACCTTTTGGGAATACAATTCAAAGAAAGCAACGCCTGTACTAAAAGCAAGGAATGGAAATTCAATTCCTTGACTAAACGTGGCAAAGCTGAAATTATTGCCGACGAATTTAGGTAAGTTAATCAACAAAGTCAAGGTCACGGTGTAAGTAGTAACCTGTAACGATACCCACGATTTAAGAGCAAAGGGCCTGATTTCAAGCACAAGAAGGTTTAACAGTATCATTTATTGTTACCTGTTGCTGGCTTGGCCTGCAAGATCTCTTTATTAATCTTACTGCCAAAAAATTGGTATCTCGCGATGCCTATTAATGCACAAGAGGATGTGGCTTTTTCACCAGCCTACTGACAAAATTCAAAAGCTGAACTTAAGCAATGAAGAAATATAATCATTTCATGATATAACTCAAAATGTGTAATTGCAAATTAATCATATGAATTTAATGAGGTGATATACAGAAGAAAAGCATTGTATATAGGTCTATCAAAAATAACATCTCTACTGTATACTATCAGACTTTTCCAAATTTCATGCCTCACTGAGACTTCAACTAAATATTGATCACGGTGATGATATACAGAAAAAAAAAAGCAATTGTTTGCTCATTTTGCTTTGTTTTAAAAATAACTGATATTAGAAGCAATGATCAAAAGGCAGGCTTGCAAAGAATAACTTCTCTAACAATGCTTCCAGATTAATCCCTAAAATAATCAACTCCACTATCAATAAAGAATGTGCCAATCCTGCAAGCAGCTTTACCACTGCCTTGTATTACTAAAAGGAGATCTGATGTTTACTGCAAGTTCTTCGGTTGACAAATTCATAATATGTGGATCGTCCAAATGAAGTCTTTCGGACATTTAATCAACGTGTCTCATGCTTCGTAGAGCTTTACCTGTGGCCTAGATATCAGGAAGGATAATAACTCAGAATGCAATAATATACGTCTCTCAAGCATCTACAAGCTCTGACATCCTCGTTTCCAGATTTTCTTAGGCATGCATCTACAAGTAAAATCTAAAACAAATCCAGCAGAATAGATTAAGCATGTGAAAGTAATTGACAACTTGGCAGTTGGCAGTAGAAAATTAACAATTATACTTGTAAAGAGAAGAGGCGGAAAATTACCTGTAGAAGTCGATTACTGCCATCAGTTAAGTAATTCACAAATTTCTTCACATGTTAGTAGAAAGGCAAAATCTAGTTCAAAAGCACTACAAATTACTTTTAACAGCTCAAAGGATAGAACTAGTACCAAAGCTCATCCTGAAGTAGTGTGCAATCGATTTGGTATATAGAAAAATTTTTAACAAGGAAAAGAAAATATAAACACATAAGAACTTGAAAGGGACTAAGCAAATTCTCAGAGAATTTAACTGGCTATGTAATGAATGATAAAGAAGTTAATCTAAATATAGTCAACCTCAAAGGATATGAAGATGATAAAAACAAAAAACGAACCCTACATCACATTATATTACGAACAAGCAAACAACACCTGAGGAGTAGAAACCATAGAAAATGTTTACAAAATTGTGCAGTAGTGACAGAATGCAACCAAGGAATTGTATGATTAAACCATAGGAGATTGGTTTTGATTGAGTTGTTTAAACTTTTTACAAATCACTTTAACATCATGCTCATTAAAACATAATAAAATATTGCTAGTAAATATTGCCTTTTCCTGCAACAGCCGTTGAGCACTCACTATCTTTCACTTCAAGACAAAATTGAGAAGGATTTCATACATATGATTATTCTCACGAAAAAATTGAGGCTTTCATACATTACATACTACAGACAGCTCAAACAAGATCATGAACTCACCTCCAGAAATACTTTAGGAGGGTATGACAATAGTCATGGTGTATTTTTATTAATAAGATTAAATAATAATGAGATTTTGTCCACCGATAAACTTGGTATTGACAAAACAACAGCAACCTAAAATAAATTATCTTTGGATTTCTTAAACTATCTCAATGAAACATTTTTTTGTGAACTTGCCTCAAAAGATCACAATAAACACAATATATTCTCCTTGGAGCAAAATCTATCTATAGAAAGGGGCACTCTGTCCTGAGGTACTAACTTCAGTTGTCTCCTCAGTTACTTATAACAGATTTAATTCCTCAAAGTAGCAAGCTAGTCCAACATCAAGCTCCATCAAACTCAAAAATGTACAATACTTTCAAACTTCTTTTCCGTCTTTCGTAGCCATTGCATCCCAATAGATAATTCAATATGAAGTAGAAAAGGTCTTCATATAGCAAGTAATTTGATAGGATCTTACCCCTTAGGATATTCATATTAACAAGCGTTGTAACCAAGGAAGTTCAAAAGATCGGAATATGTAAGAATTTGCACAAATGCACTTGTTATGTGCAGTTGGTCCGCAGACACCATCCTTCATATGTAAAACCTCTGCTTATCAGACTGTTTCAATAAGTGAGGTTATCTCTGCTCTCAGTGGTACAGGAAACATAACTTTAATCATGGAGACTTTCCTTTCAGCAACGAATTGTGTCACTGAAAATCTGAAGGGTGCACTCTTGAACTCTGGGAATGACTGGAAAAGAGAAACAAGTAAAAAACGTTAAATGAATACGGAGTGTCCCAAAATCATTTAATTTTTTAACAATAAGGCGTACAGAAAACTAAATACAACATCAACAACATTTGACAACAATTCAATCAATGCCATATTGAGTCCAAAATCTGAAATATATTCGAATATAAGAGCCAAAAAAAGGCGCAGTACCTGAATTTTGCTGAATGCTAAGACCTGTCAACATATAAAATGGAAAAGCTGCCAATATATCTCAGATTTTGACTAAACGGCAAACTGCATGCAATGGCTAATTAACAGTTATTGTCATGGTAGAATGAGAACAATAAGATGTTCTAAAGGAAACAAGAAGAAAAATCCTTGATTCTTCCAGAGTGTCTTCTACAAACCACGAATAACTCTAAATGATATAAATAAAGGAAAAAAAGAAATAATCTTGAGAAAGCAATGATAAAAACGATATCCAAAAAGAATGATAGAATCATGAGTAAAATTTCAATTGATGTTTCCACAACATATTGGCACAAGTTATTGAGGGAAAAATCAATAAATTAATAATTAATGTCTAATGAACTTCCATGGTACAAGTTACAAATCGTATCGGTGCAGAATGCACCATGAAGTACAAGTTTTGGAATTCCAATCCCACTATGCAATTACGTGGATGAAGTAATGATCATTGTCGTGTTATCGATTCAGCCAAAATGCTGATACTGCATTCACTCCCATTGTCCAAGCTGCATACGACAACGTATCACAGAATTCTGCTTGCTTCCATGACTCAATTCCTGATCAATAAGGTTTACTCTGTTTGTTGTCTCTTTTCAGCTGAACTTTCAGTTTCTTACCTCCTAATTGATATCCATTCATCACACCGATTGCAGCTTGAGCTGCTGCAGGTGAGTCATAACTAACAAAACCTGCAAAAAAAAGCATGTTAAAAGAGTCCAACATCCAAGTTTAGATTAGAATCAAGAATGAAAGTGGGAATACCAAAACATTTGCTAACACCCGTTGCTTTATCAACAAAGACCTTGGCACTCAGGACTTTTCCAAATGCTTGAAAAGCATTGGAAAGCTCTTGATCACCAAATTCTTGAGGTATGTGATATATGAATAAATTAGCCCCTGGTGGACCTAAATCAAAGAACATGTAATATTTAGCAGGATATACCACCAGTAAGAATAAAATAAGAAGCCAAATCTGGGATATGCATATGGAAAACAAACCTTCAATCTGGCCAGCAGAACTAGTACCTGCACCTGCTGATGCTGCAGGACTAACGCTTGCAACTGCAGGTGGTGCTGAACTAGGTGAGGAACTCAAAGAATGATGGGATATTATTCTTCCAGGATATGTTACGGGATATTGAAGACCTGCCACATTAGGATAAGCAGATCCCACATAACTTGCAGAAGGCACAGCATAGTTTCTAGGTGCCATAGTTTGAACTAGGTCAGGTCTCATTGCACCATGCACAGAATTTCCTTGATTTATGGGAGGAACCATACCATGAAAAGCGGGTTGATGGAAAGCAGGTTGATTCTGCATAGCTGGCAGCCGGTATGGCATGAGGCCATAAGTTCCAGGAGCCTACAACAGTATGATCACCACAATCGTCGCATTTAATACAGAATGGATAGATATACTTGGGAAGAAAACATGAAATTACAATTAAGAAACAAGAACTCCTGGGGACTCATATTTCAAAGATATGCTACCTGTGCACAGATTGAAACACTTTCTGAAAACATTTAGAAATAAACTACTGACCTGGTATCCATAGCCATTGTATGGAGGTACATAAGGCATGGCACCGAATAATGACGGATGCGTGTCGTTATTTGGCAAAGTGGATGCTTGAGATTGTGCTTTCTGAGCTCTACGAGCTTGCCTTTCCTTTTCCGTATCTGCCCATTTGACAACCAAAGGAACACTTGAACCCTAGTAAAGTGAAACATACCAATCAGAGTACGCATTGATAGAAAAAATCATTGACAGAAATGCCAAGCCTTTCAATAAAAAATCCATGAAGTTAAAAAGGAAAAAAGAGAGGTCAGGTTCTAAAATCAATTGAAACAGAAATAAAAATGTAATAATTGTGCATTCTTCATATCTTGCTTTTCTCATTTCAGAGAAGCCATTCAAAAAAATGGAGTAGCTACAGTCAAAATACTGTTAGCATGGACTATTGAAGAAATTTGGTATATTAGCTAGTGTTGGATTGAAGTTGGTTCCTTAACAGAAAATTTATTGGTTTAGCTTGAGAAGCTTCTATTTCTGCGGACATGTAAAACTCCCTGTAATATGGATCTTACTTACTATCAGTGCTTTTCTCATTTCAGAGATGCGTGACTACAGTCAAAATAATGTATTTCGATCATAAGTTCTTCCTTCTCCATCTGATTAAAGTTAGCATGGACTATTGAAGAAATTTGGTATATTAACTAGTGCTGGATTGAACAAGAAAATTTATTGGTTTAGCTTGAGAAGCCTCTATTTCTGCAGACATGTAAAACTCCCTGTAATATGAATCTTACTTATTATCAGTGCTTATTATCAAACTAGACAAAAGCTGGCATTCACCTAATATATATTGCTGATACAGAAACACGACAAACTTTTAAATACATGAACGCATTTATACAAGAAAGTAACAATGCAAAACATCTGACAAAAATGAACAGTTAATCTACATCTACAGGAGAATATCCTAGAAAATAACCTTCCAAACCTAAAAGAATTAATAAGAATACTTCTTTTTCAAAGCAAGCATTTTTAAGCACAAACCTCCATTTTATGCTTTCCGTTGGTAGCATCAATTGCATCAATGGCTTGCTCTTTTGTTTCATACTTCAGAAAGGCACAGCCTGCAAATTAATTATGAAAGATCAAAATCACCATTTCATTCCTTCACAAGTTAAGGATGAATAAAGAAAATAAGCACCTTTGCTCGTATGTTGAGATCCCCTTAGAATCTGTAGATCTCTTATAGTTCCATATTTAGAGAATAATTCTGATACTTCAGCTTCTGAAACATTTTTTGGAAGCATACCAACAAAGATTTTGTGCTCTGAATTGAAAGGAAAGTAAAGAATCATTTAACAGAGCACATAAGCATATTATGGGTAAATTACTCAAAAGTCAAAACAAATTAGAAGACCAGAATGATGAAAGGAATTGGATACAGCAAAATAACAGACAGTTAGGTATCATGTCAAGAAATTATATCACACCTAGCCTTTCCAACTCGCCATCTGCATACTTCACTTGCAACGGACTAGATGCCTGAAGTTGAAAAAACAACAGGAAGCACTTCAATTAGAGATACAACGACAAGAATGCATCAAAGTCTAATAAATAACAAGTAAATACATAAAAGTAGATGGAATTGATCTTGGGGAAAAAAGTTATGTGTTGTCATGTCCAGTATATTACCACCTAGATGATTGACTTAGTAGTAGAGGTGGCATAATATCAATCCAGAGAGATTTCGTTGAGAAAAATTAGCTACAAAAGAAAATTAATTAAAAGTATGCAAGGTTCAAGCTTAGAAGCACAACGATAAATTGAATAAGGGTTTATCTCTCATAAGTGGTTAGAATATCGTTCAATTTGATCGTGGTTTACAACACTGGAGGGACTACGTAGTATCAATACTTAACATAGAATCTTTTTTACCCACCAGAGAGTTAGGAACGGTAAATCATAGTATCTTTTTCATAACAATTTTACCCTATACTCTATAGTCTTGAAATTACAACCAGATAAATGACATGAATATTCAACTCCATTTGCTATCTCGTATAAGGCCTAGTGAATAACGTCTGGCATATGGCTCAGAATGATCACCAGGTCTTTGTGCTTTGAAGAAACAAACTGATCTCGTTTAAAATCATCTCGATAAAAGTAAGGATACTTCATTTTCTCCACACAAGTAATGCGCCCACCACCCCTTTTCCTACCGCCATCACACACTCTAACAGACTCCACCTTATTTCAAGAACTTTTCACATGTCATATATATCACAGCATCAAATCCAAACACGGTCTCACATAAATCATAATCCAAAATTGTATTACACTAGCCTACGACATTGCACAACTGATTAGCTTCTAAAATCACCAGGGATCACCTCGATAATGAAGTCTATCAAGTTGATACTTGTTCAATGCATCTTTTAACTTCCATCTAAATCAAACACGTTGCCACTTGCAATCATTAGGAATAGTGCTATAACTATCCACTAACAGAATGTCGAGATCAGTAAGGACACACTATAAATGGCAACATTTGACCAGCATAAGTCAAAAAGAAGAACATGCAGAGATCACAAAACGCACTAACCCCAGGCAACGTTCTCTTATTATGACAAGCATTGACCGCCTTATCCGCTTCCAGCCTCGACGGACATATTACAAAACAACAACCTAATGTCAAAACCATACAAATTAGGGATTCAAGCACCATAAAACCCTCGACTCAAACGGATTCAGGACTCCGAATCATGCAGAAAAGGGGGGAAAAAATCGTTAACTAGAAAGATTTGAAGAATGTGTGTAGAAAAGAAACCTCTAGAGGCGCGCGTGGCCTTGTCCTTGATAATGTTGACCTCGTCGACCAAGGCAAACTCTTTGAACATTGCGAGAAGCTCGGCTTCTGTCATGTGCCTCGGCACTTGACCTACGAACAGCTTGACGCTCTCTTCGCTTGATTTCTTCTCCTTTTTAGCCTCCTCCATCAATGCTTATAAACACACACGCAGATATACACACACTCTACGCCTCTGGTTCTTTCTTCTCTCTCTAGAATGCTTTGTTTTCTCTCTCTTAGGAATTTCCTCTTTTTTTGTTTGTTTGGATTTTCTTTTAATTTTCTTTTCACTTTCAGAGTCGTCGCTGCGAAATTGGGGCTTTTCTGATGAGCAAGAACCAAGTTGGATCTCCCATATAGTATATTGTAATTAAATAAATGCTGTTTAATTGGCCTCGATCTTTGCTCAATTTACGATAGGGCCCTGCAATTAGCTGGTAAACTCAACAGTTTGTCCATGAAAATGACTACGATGCCCTTCTATTTTGACTTCCCTCTCTCCCCTCCGTTTGTTATTGTCGAAGTCGTTTTGATTAGTTCTTGTCCAGTTGTCCTGTCCCAACTATATTTTAAACACACCAAAAGAAGGAACTCCCAAATATGTAAGCCAAACAAATGCATGTCAAATTAAATGCTAATTATACGATTAACATCTCTATAATTAGTTCTAATCATCATATATGATCTAGTGACGTGGAATTTAAACTTTAATTATATAATTGAACAATTAATTATATTTAATTTGGGATGAATTTGCCGCCAATAATTCAAAATTTAAGCCAATTGTACCGGGAGAATGACACGTCCCCACCTTAGGTTTTATTATAGCTACAGTTTTCACTTCGCGAGAAAAGGACACGCACCAATCCTGATTCCTGAATCCTCCTCTTGTCCAGCATTTCTGAAACTCTCTTCTCGGCAACATCAAACATCAATGTCTTTATTTTGTCGGATAGATTAGAGCTACAAATACAATCTTCCTGATTTCCAGGATAAAGTTAAACATCCAAATTTAGGAGGAGTAGTGTGACAAGCATGTGCCCGCCTGACTGTCCCCGGACGAGGTATAGTGCCAATGAGACAAATGCCACTGACATAGGCATGTGTTACTCTCCTTTGTCTCCATTCCACAAGAAATACTTAAATCATACTTATGCTTATTGCTTACTGTTACCGTTATAGTCAAAACCTACACGAACAAGGTAAGGTCGTTATCCAAGAGTTGCTTGGGTCTACTGTCGTTTTGCAGGAGAAAACGTAGGATGTCCGTTATTAGTATTTTTGGAAGAGAAGAAGGGCAAGACCGTCAAAGTGGGGAGAAATGGTACAATGGTAGTTTAGCGTGAGAAACAAGGCCTAAAGATAAGTGCGCCAGACTGTCCCGCCAAACCATGAGATGTGAGTGTGACCTTCGAAAACATGTAACACAAACTCACATCCACTTTCAAACTTGATGGATGGATATTACTCACACTTCTGATGTTCTTGACTTTTACAATCCACAGTCCACACCTCTTGTTTTCATCTGTTTCAAGTTCTATTGTGGTGTCCTGAATCAAAATGGCTCAAAAAAGGGCAGAAATGGTCTGTGCCAACTAAGGCTTAGTTTGAAATAACAGTGGCACTTAATAATGTGTTGAAATTAACATACTAAAATAATAAGTACTTATTATTTATGAGTTTAAGATTACTGTATTTGGTAAGTGCGGATGAGATTGTTGAAAAAAGACAAAATGATTAAAAAATTTATTGATTTAATAAATTATTAATTATTATATAAATAATTAAAAATATATTATTACTCATATAAATTTAAAATTATAAATAATAAAATATTAAACTAAAATAAGAAAATATAAATAAAACATTTCATAAAAAATTTTTTTATCACAGAAACAGTCTTCTACAATAATCCTCTTTCTGCTTATTGATTTATATGGTAACACTGCTTATTGATTTATATGGTAACATTATACTTTTCTCTAATCTCCGATTATTTATCGTAGATCCAAACACATTATTGCGTTTGAAAATCGCGATAAATAAATTTTTTATCTCTAACGCACCGCAGATTCAAACTCAACTTAAATTA
>JANQBM010000009.1:18735441-18769034 GCA_025594535.1 Erythroxylum domingense | reverse complement strand
CATGGCCCAAACATGTAATCTTCAAGAATCTATCCAAGAATGCACAGCCCAAACATGTAATCTTTAAGATTGGTTTATTCTTCCACAACCTTGATACAATGGATCAAGATTGGATCTCCCTCTTCCAAGCCTAACTTGAAATTTTGTGTACCAATCCTTGCATAGCTTCCTTGATCTTCTTGGATCTTGATCTTATGATTGGCCCACTAGGAACATATAATGGATCATTGGCAGTAACTTGTCCACCTATGGCAGCATGCTTCCCACACGAATCTCCATATAATCCTCCATCCATGGCAACAAGCTTTCCATCAAGAACATGTTGACCTTGGTTCTCATCACCAGTAAAGATATTTTCACTTCTATCTTTTAAAAAGTCTCTAATATCTAATTATCTTTTTCCTCTTGTTCAATTTTACTAACTTGCTAGGAAAAGGTGGAGGATTAGTCTTAATGATATGAGGGCTTTATAAGTTTACCTTTATGCTAGATGATGGTTTTCTTCATTTCTTAACGCCTTCTCTATTTCTTTTTTATTAGCAATCCTCGGTGAAGCCCTCTTAGGAACCTTAATCTCCTTACCACTCCTCAAAGTTATAACTGACGTTTTTTAGGTTCACCTAAGATGACAGTTTTCCTCCATATTGTGATTCTAGGCAATTGATTGCTACCGCCATCTCACCCATTTGGCTTTCCAAACTTTGGATGTTTGATTTTACTTCTTGCTAAAATTGAATATTGTTAGTGGTAAGAGTCATGAACAAGTCTTCCGTAGATGTACTTGAACTGGAAAAGGAGGCTTGTGGCCTTGGTTAGAATTGTTGTGCTCCTTGTAGCCTATTATGAAAGTAATTATGCTACTTATTCCCCCAATAATTCAAGTTGGGATGATCCCTCTAGCTTAGATTATACATCTGGGAGTATGGGTTGTACTAGTTAGGAAAATTCCCATACAACATTCACGTATTCCATACTTTTCTCTTGCAATTTTGGACACTCATCAGACAGATGGTTTTTGTTTGAAAGTATTCCATATGCATTTACTTGTGCCTGTCCAACTATAAGTTTTCAAACAAAAAACATTAGCTCATTTAAACGATGCTCGATGGTTAAAATACTTAGCTCATTTATAGGGAAAATATTGTTGGAAGTGCTAAATTGTTGAGTATTAGTGGTCATTCCCTCAATTAAAGTACGAGCCTTCATATGAGTCTTTTCACATAATGCTCCACCGCTCGATGTATCGACCAAACTTCTCTCCATAGGTAACAAACTCCCATAGAAATACTAGATAAGGAGTTGTTCAGGTATGTTGTGATGAGGAGAGCTGGCACACAACTTCTTAAAGCGCTCCCAGTACTCGTAAAGGGACTCTTAGTTATGTTGCTTTATGCGACAAATTTCCTTTCATATACTCGCTGTTTTTGATGCTGAAAAATATTTTACCAAAAATAGCCTCTTTATCTCTCTATCCAATTATTCATACTCCTAGTGGGTAGATCAAATAACCAATCCTTTTGATGGGAGACCAATAGGAACTTATCCTAAAGAACCTTCAACAAGATGGAACTATGCCCGAGAATGACTATAATCAAACACACATGGAAACACAAGAAACAAAATTGAAAAGATAGAAATAGAACATAAAGAGAAAAGGGGTTAGAAGAATGTTAGTCAATGGATAGGACCCTAAGAGAACTTGTCTCTTAGAACTCTAACCTTGGGATGCCACAAAGGAACACCACTCCTTCTATAAGTCAAGTATTCTCAAAGAATACAAAGAAAACAAGAATGCTCTCAATAATACTCAATAGTATTTCTAAATGAAAATTCCCCTTCTAAAGTACATAGAGGGTGCCTATTTATAGGAAAACTTCCTAACTTAATGTCCTAAAGAAGAAACTAATAAAAGGAAACAAATCAATCCCTAAAAGGAAACAAAATAAACTTAGAAAGATGTTGACTAAATGACCTTCTTTCAAGGAAAACAAAAAGGAAACTAATTAAAATATGATCTAAACATATTGGACCTTATAGATCACATCCCTTCTCCTTATTTTTAAGTTGCACATGGTATTTTAAGTGAGTTCTCCCAATTGGACTCCATGTAGGCCTTTGGACACTTCATGTTGGGCTTCAAAGAGTAACACAATGCCTCTTGGACCTTTATAAGATGAAATCTGACTCAACAACATGGGCTCTATCTCTTGAACGTCTTAGATCAGTCTTCAAATTTGATCCAATTTTAGTTCTAAGCCTCCTTTTTCAAGCTCATGTCCATGAAAGTCATGTCCTAGGCTTCCTTGAGGCGGATCACACCATGTATGCTTCTCTTGTCTTTTATATGCCCATGGTTCCCCCATCATTCCCTCCCTCCTCGAAAGGATTCGTCTTCGAATATGTAGCATCAAAGAGGGATAAATCAGATACATTGAATGTAGCACTAACATTACCATAGGAGCTAGGAAATTCAATTTTATAAACATTTTCATTAATCCTTTCTAAAACTTGAAAGGGGCCATCTCCTCTTAGTTATAGCCTAGATTTCTTGTGTTATAGAAACCTATCCTTTCTCAAGTGCACCCAAACCTAATCATCGGTTTCAAATATAACACGCATTAGGCCTTTATTGGCTTGCTTTGCATATTATTCATTTCTCCTCTCAATGTTGGCTCTAACTTTAGCATGCAACTCCCGCACAAATTTATCCTTTTTCATACCATCAAGGTTAGTAAACTCATTAGAAGGCAATGGAAGAATTTCCAAAGGAGTCAAAGGATTAAACCCATAAACAATCTCAAAAGGAGAAAATGAGTAGAAGAATGAATAGCATGATTATAAGCAAACTCAATGAGTGGGAGACACTTTTCCCAATTCTTCAAGTTCTTTTGGATGATCGCACGCAACAATGCAGTCAAAGTTCTATTTACCACTTCAGTTTAACCATCCGTTTCAGGATGTGCAATAGTAGAAAACAAGAGTTTAGTGCCAAGTTTATTCCATAGAGTTTTCTAAAAGTGACTAAGAAATTTAACATCTTTGTCACTCTTAATAGCCTTTAGCAACCCATACAATCTTACAACCTCTTTAAAGAACAAGTTAGCAATATGAATAGCATCATTGGTTTTAGAACAAGCAATAAAGTGAGCCATCTTGCTAAATTGATCAACCACCATAAAGATGCTATCCTTTCCACTAGATGATCTAGGCAATCCAAGCACAAAGTCCATAGATATATCAACCCAAGGATGAGAGGGGGCGGGTAATGGAGAATATAAACCATGTGATTGAACCTTAGATTTTGCATGCCTATAAGTAATACATTTAGCACAAACAAAAACAACATCCTTTCTCTTGTTAGGCCAATAAAAATGTACATGCAAAACAGCTAAAGTTTTCTCAACACCAAAGTGACTCATCAATCCACCACCATGTGTCTCTCTAACAAGTAATTCACGCATAGAGCAAGATGGAATGCAAAGTTATCTTTTTTTAATATAAATCCATCAAATCTATAGAAATTATCAATACCATGTTTTTCACAAGATTTCCAAATTTTTTCAAAGTCACAATCAGATTCATACATGCCTTTCAACATCTCAAAACCAAGTAATCTAGCATGCATAGAGGTAAGAAGAGAGTATCTCCTAGAAAGAGCATCAGCCACAACGTTTTCTTTCCCTTGTTTATGTTTAATAACATAAGGAAAAGTTTCAATAAATTCCAGCCACCTAGCATGTCTCTTATTCAATTTACCCTGGGACTTTAGAAATTTCAAACTTTCATTATCAGAATGAATGATAAATTCTTTTGGCCACAAGTAATGTTGCCACGTCTCTAAAGACCTTTTTAAAGCATACAACTCCTTATCATAAGTAGAGTAATTTAAAGCAGCATCATTTAGTTTTTCACTAAAATAAGCAATGGGTTTCAGATTCTAGATTAAAGCAGCCCCAATGCCTATTCCAAAAGCATCACATTCAACCTCAAAAACTTTAGAAAAATTAGGAAGAATAAGAAGATAAGCATTGGTCAATTTTTCTTTCAAGGTGTTAAAAACAACCTCTTGTGAATCACCCCACTTAAAAATCACACTCTTTTTTACCAATTCATTCAAAGGGGGCAGCAATAGTAGAGAAGTCCTTTACAAATCTCCGATAGAAGCTTGCCAAGCCATGGAAGCTTCGAATTTCATTTGCATTCTTGGGAGTTGTCCATTCTCTAATTGCCTTCACTTTCTCTTCATCAACTTAAAGTCCTTTAGAACCTACAATAAAACCAAGAAACACAACGGTATCCATGCAAAATGAACATTTTTCTAAATTGGCATAAAGCTTATTTTCTCTTAAAAGCCCAAACACATCATGCAATTGTTTCACATGATCATTTAAACTCCTGGAATACACTAGAATATCATAACAATAGACAACCAGATACTTTCCAATAAATGGACGAAACACATGATTCATCAAACTCATGAAAGTACTAGGTGCATTAGTCAAGCCAAAAGGTATAATTAACCACACATACAACCCAAACTTAGTTTTGAAAGTAGTTTTCCACTCATCACCCTTTTTCATGCAAATTTGATGGTACCCACTTCTAAGATCAATTTTAGAAAATATTCAAGCACTATGTAACTCATCAAGCATATAATCTAAACGAGGGATAGGGTAACAATATTTCGTTGTGATTTTATTGATGGCTCTACAGTTAACACACATTCTCCATTTACCATCTTTCTTAGGAACAAGTATAACCGACATAGCGCATGGGCTCAAGCTTTCTCTCATAAAGCCCTTTTTCATAAGCTCTTCAACTTGTCTTTGGATATCCTTAGTTTCTTTTGGATTGGCTCTATACGTAGGCCTATTCAGAATTGAAACTTTGAGAAGGAAGTCTATATGGTGCTCAATGCCTCTCAAAGGGGGCAATCCATCGGGAATGTCCTCTGGAAATAAGTTGTTAAAGTCCTGCAATAAAGACAAAATACTAAATGACAAAGATGGATCAAGTTCATTAATAGTTAAGAAAACATCTTTATATAAAAGTATATAAGATTCTTAACATTTTAAAGCTCTCTTGATCTCACTTTTTCCAGAAAATAAAGTCACTCTCTTTTCTTCATTTTTCCCGCTTATTTTATTTTCTCTCTTTTTCTTTCTTTTCAACCTCTCTCTCTTTCTTTTCTTTTGCTCTCAAATTTTATTCTTTCTAAATCCTCACTTGATCCTTATAAGCTTGAATCAGCCTAAGAGGTTTCAGTACAATGTTTTTACCATGGCAAGGAAAAGAATAACAATTTTTGTATCCATCATGCCTAACTTTTCTATCAAATTGCTATGGACTACCAAGTAAAACATGTCCAGCATAAATAGGTGCAACATCACATAAAATTTCATCATGATACTTGCCAACAGAAAATGCAACCATCACTTGTTTGGTGACTTTCACCTCACCACAATCATTTAGCTATTGCAATTTATATGGTCTAGGATGTTTCGAAATAGGCAAATTAAGCTTTTCAATAAGTAAAGTGCTAGCAACATTGATACAACTTCCACCATCTATGATCATGCTACAAACTTTGCCATTAATGAGACACCTTGTATGAAAGATGTGCTCATGTTGCACTTCTTCAAGTTCTTCTTTTGGTTGGATATTATGAGCACGCCTAGCCACAAGGGCTTCACCAACCTTAGCAACACAATCAATATCGGAAGCATCCATCAATGGAGGCACATCATCAAAATCATCACTATCACTACTTTCACTACCAACATCACCATTCTCAAGAAAAATCATAGTTCTTTTGTTAGGACATTGTGAAGCAATATGACCAAAACTTTGGCATTTAAAGCACTTAACTTTATAAGAAGGATTAGAAGAAAAAGAGGGTTTATAGTCATTTTTACCCTTAGGACTTGGAGTAGAGAATTTAGGCTTACTTTCCTCCTTTGGCTTGATATCTTCCTTGGATTTAAAGAAATGTTTGGATTCCTTCAAGCTTTTCTCCCAAGAACTTGATCCAGCATCAAGGAAATTTTGCAGCTCTATAATGGAAGCAATTTCAGGGTGCAAACCATCAAGAAATCTTCTCATGGTAGCTTCCATGTCTTCCTCAACATTGCCTGTAATCATGATGATCTCCATCTCTTGGTGGTACTCTTCAACACTCTTGATCCTTCCCTGAATCTTTGCAGCCGCTTGAACAAGTTTCGACAGTAATGACTTGGAACAAAGTACTTTCTCATTATGGCTTTCATTTCTTGCCATGTGTAGATTGGTCTTTCATGATTTCACCTTCTATTTACTTGCAATTGATCCCACCAAATACTAGCATAGTCATAAAATTCAACAATAGCAAGTTTCATCATTTCCTCTTCACTATATGTATGACACTCAAATACATGTTCTATTTTCCTCTCCCACTCTAAATATAATTCAGGATCAATTTTTCCTTGAAAAGAAGGGATTTTTAATTTTATATTATCAAGTACATTACGAGAAGGAGCTTGTCTACCTCTCCTAGTGTTGGGGCCTTGATCCTTGGATTGCACATCTTTATCTTCTTCCTGGAACGTCCTTCTAGGACCTTTGGAGTTTGACATGGATTGGATGTCATCCAACCTAGTATTTAACCTCTAGAATTGATCTTGCACAACCTTCATAAAGACACTGAGATCTTGTTCATATGATTCATCTTCTTGAGACATGTTTATGAACTACAAAATGTTAGTGAACAACAAAAACAATAGGGACCTCACCACTCAACCTCACGTGTATACACTCAACAGATGCCAAACAACTCATGTATCATACAAAAATTGGCTTTTTCTATAATGAAAACAAATTTGCCTTTTACCACTCAACTTGCTTTCTATAGTATCCTTATTTGAAACAAGACACAACCAAATAGAAGCAATCAAACCAAGTGGCAGCCAAGACTAGAATTCCAAAATAAAATTCTCAAAGAATCCAAAAGGGAAAATAGGGTGTGAAAAATAAAGAAGAAGTAAAGGAGACGAATACACAAAAAGAAAGAAAAATAATGAGAAAGTAGAGAAACTTGGAAACCAAGTAAAGGAAAAATCGTATAAGGAATGAATTAAGGCAGTGATTACCTCAAGGAAAGTCACAAGCTTGAAGCAAAAGACAAATGAATGAGGCAAGAAATAAAATAGGAAACTAAAGGCAAAATGGAAAAGTAATTGAAATAAGAAAGTGAAGCAAATAGGAAAGTAAGCAAGCTCCAAGCAATACAAAATAGGAAAGTACTCCACTTCTCTAGAAATTGCAATACACACAATCTGACTGTTTTCTTCTTCTTTTTTTGATGAATTTCTTTTTGCTTTTTTTTGACGATTTTCTTTTTTCTTTTTTTAACTTCTAATTTTTTTTTCAGATAATTTGAAGTTTACATAAATAAATACAGAAACAAAAAAATGAAAAGGAAATTTCAGAATCTAGACACTATCAAATTTCGACTTAGTGTAACTTGCTCTAGAAAGTTTGAATTTGAATGATTCCAAAACAAGGAGAAAGAAGAGATTCTGAACTTTAAGAAACACCTATTATTGAGCCAAAAACTTGAACAAAAAGTGAACGAAACAGTGGATGAAAAATGGACAAAGAAGAAGAACAAAAATAAACAACAAAAGGATAGTTATTTGAAATCTAGCAACCAAAGTGCTCTGATACCAAATGATGGGAGACCCAATAGGAACTTGTCCTAGAGAACCTTTGACAAGATGCAACTATGCCCAGGAACGACTAGAATCAATCACACACGGAAAACAAAATCGAAAAGATAGAAATAGAACACAAAGAGAAAAGGGGGTTAAAAGAATGTTGGTTAATGGAAAGAACCCTAAGAGAACTTGTCTCTTAGAGCCCTAGCAAGAATGTTGGTCAATGGAAAGAACCCTAAGAGAACTTGTCTCTTAGAACTCTAGCCTTAGGATGCCACAAAGGAAGACCACTCCTTCGATAAGTCAAGTATTCTCAAAGAATACAAAGAAAGCCAGAATGCTCTCAATAATACTCAATAGTATTTCTAAATGAAAAATCCCCTTCCAAAGTATATAGACGGTGCCTATTTATAGGAAAACTTTCTAACTTAATGTCCTAAAGAAGAAATTAAATAAAAGGAAACAAATCAATCCCTAAAAGGAAACAAAATAAACTTACAAAAGTGTTGACTATATGACCTTCTTTCAAGGAAAACAAAAAGGAAACTAAATAAAACATGATCTGAACTTGTGGACCTTATAGATCACATCCTTATCCTTATTTTTAAGTGGCACATGGTATTTTAAGTGAGTTCTCCCAATTGGACTCCATGTGGGCCTTTGGACACTTCATGTTAGGCTTCAAGGAGTAAGAAAATGCCTCTTGGACCTTTATGAGATGAAATCTGACTCAACAACATGAGCTCTATCTCTTAAAGGTCTTGGATCAGTTAATTCAATGCTTGTTTCATTGTTTTGGCCCTATCTCTTGTCATCGGGCATCCAATATCTTGTAATGGATCTTTAGGAACATTAGACTTGAACGTTGGGCCTTTGATATGGGAAATTCGTTCAGCCCCTTTCCTTGCACATTCAGACTTCAAATTTGATCTAATTTTGACTCCTAAGCCTCCTTTTGCAAGCTCATGTCCATGCAAGTCATATCCTAGGCTTCCTTGAGGCGGATCACACCATGTATGCTTCTCTTGTTTTCACATGCCTATGGTTCTCGATCACCTTTGCTACATCTTTCAGTAAGAAAGCCCTCAACATGATTTGCTCGTCTGTCACCCTTGGAAGCTTCATACTCAGACATACCATATCAAGCTCCTTGAGATGCTTATGCGCATCCTTACCTACACAACTATCAAAATTAGACAAAAAATGTATTAGTCTAGGCTTAAGTTCAAAATCAACATGCTTAGAAAAATTAGGAAATGTAATGCATAAGGGACTTTGGATTAAGTCTGGTATAACCAACTACCTTAGTGTTCTTGGGTTTGCCATTATTTCTTCGAATTCCAGTTCTTGTTCTACTTTTAGAGTTGTTTTTGTTCCCCTTCTTAATCTCCACAATGTCCTCTCGATCTCTGGTTCAAATTGTACAGGTTCTTTATAAGGAGGTCATTACCACACACCAACACTAACAAAATGTGTAAAGATTAAAAAATAACCAAAAATGATTATAAAAATATATATACACAAAAAATCAATTAAAATCAAAAAGGAAAACTAAAGCACCACAATCCTCAACAATGATGCCAAATTTTGGTAGTTCATATCAAGTGCACCACAAAATTTACCTAAATCTGCACACTAAAAATTTGTAGCTATGGCGTGTTCATAGCCACTGGAAATATTCGGTTAATTTTTGCAATGACAATAATTGATGTTAAGGAAACAAAAGGGGGGGTTTTGGGTTGATACAATCGAGGAAACAAAATAAGATTACATTAACGCAAGCAAGTTATAGAAAACAATCAAATGTGATAAAAGTGTTGAATATGTGTAAAATCCAGTTCTTGGATCAATCTCAGCCTAGACATGATTAAAAATATATCATTGTTATAATACTTTCACACTTCTCCTAGAACTATTGATCGTAAACTAACAATAAGTTGTGCTAATCCCAATTTTCTCTTAGATCGTATTTAATTAATCGAGCTCTTTAATTCAAGCTAACTACCCAATAACCTAGAACACGCTCTCTAGATTTAATTGGGCAGCCGCATTATGAAATGAAAAATGAATCAATATAGGAAGTTACCTCATAAGCTCGGGTTATGTGACCTAAGTTACATTGTTCCTAATGATTTAAGGTCACAAGCACAAGTTTAATCAATGGGTTTGGAATTATTTTATCTTGTAGAGGGCGTGTGGACTTCTTTTGGACTTTGTCATGGGGCTGATTTGTGTTAAGTGTGCATGTGCTTCATTAAAAAAGTCATGAGCATGTTTTATTTTAAGGAATCAAGCATGTGGGCCTAGTTTTAAAACCCAATCCGCCCCTCTTAAGTTATTCTTCTATGTTTTCTAGTTTCGTTATCCTATTTGGACTAAGATTAGGTAATTTTAATTAGTTTTGAAGCCTACATTGTTGTGGGGTTTGTTTTTGGGCAAATTTGTTTCAAGAAAAAACCTTTCTGGATGTTTTGGGCTTTCTTTACGATTTTTAGGTTATCTTTGTTCGGGTTTGTATTACACAAGGGTATTTAAACCCTTGCTTTATGTTTGAACTTCAGATTAGACGTGAATAAAAATTGGAAATTCTTCTTCCAAATAAAATTCAGATTTTTGCTTGTTTTACCTTAAGGATTGATTCAACTTATCAAGTTCTAACTTGTGGCGTTAATTCAATTCTTGCAATCTTTATACTCTTTGTTACCAATTCCTTGCTGTTTTGGGGGTGAAGGGTCGTGTTAGATTGATTGAATTTAGGTATTGGGAATAATTATTAAAACGGAGGTGATCTAGACATTGACTCTAGATTGTTACTGTATCAAATGGGCTTATAATAAAATAATCCAATGAACACACTAAGATCGTCTTTACATAATACCTAATTCAATAAACGAAGAACAATGATAACAATTTGTAAATAGAAAGATTCAAGATTAAAAAATGGAAAGATATCCTTAACTGTGACTTTAGGCGTTGATTTCACCTCTGAATTGGTATCAGAAAGCTTAGCCTTCCATGGCTTCCATCTGTCACTAAGAATAGTAACTTTCTATCGTCTCACAAAACCCAAGAATGATGTCTATCATTTCTGCTATCACAACATTGTATTTATACTAAAAAAAGGTTTTTTTATGGTGCTAGGTCATAAAAGTCATGGGCGTGACTTGATGACTCACAGTTTTGAGGCTTCCTTGCATAGGGGTGACATGTTTGTCACGCCCATGACTTAATTGTCATAGGCTTGAGATGAGTGTCATAGCCAGGACTTGTCACGCTCATGACAATGGTCGTGACTTGTACTTTTCCTTTTATACGTTTTCTTGTCTCCTCATTGCTCTAATCCCTCTCCTTCTTATTCCATGAAGACAATTGCGTGTGAATGTCAAAAACATATCCCAAAGAGTGTGCTTTCAACTCATTTGAGCTATTATGCTTCCACATTATACTTAAAACTAAATATGAACTAAAGTGAATATTTTAAGCATTTTGAAGCATTAACTACTAAGTGTTATGGATTAAATGACAATTAAGCGCATATCCCTCCTTATACTACTTCAATAAGTGACTAGCCCATTACACACAAAGATGATCTATTACAAGTGAACTTTGTATGTGCAAGTTTGAGATCTCAATCTTTGGTCATCTTACTCACTAACCCACGTAACAAAGCAACTAAAGTTATGGTCGTAGCTTCAGTTTGGTCATTGATTTGTGGACGATGTAATGTAATAAACAAGAGCATTGTTCCTAGCAAGTTCCACAAAGAACAACAAAAATGACTTAAGAACTTCATGTCTCGATCTAATAGAATGGACTTAGGCACCCCTCGAAGATGAACAATCTCCTTAAAGTACAAATCAAATATATGTGAAGCATCATCCATCTTATGACAAGGAATAGAGTGCACCATTTTGAAGAATGTGTTAATTACCAAAAGAGCCCAAACGTTCGTCAAATTTTCAATTATAGCTTGAACTTTAAAAAATAGCAATAAAATGCCCAAACTTTCAAAATTTTTTAATTCTAGCCCAAATTTCAAAAAGTGGTAATGGAATGCTCAAACTTTCAATTTTCTTCAACTATAGCCCGACATTATCTATTGTTCTCCCATTGTCCTTAGCCTTTTATTTTCTGTTTGTTCTTCTAACGCCCCAAACTACCCTCACATTACAGAATACTGCACTAGTAAGCTCTTCGTTTTTAGTTCATTCTCCTAATACCTTTAGTGTGAGGGCATCGAGAGAACAAATTGAAAATAAAGGAAAAAACTGAAATCAAATCGTAAGGTCATTACAACTGCATAATATGATTTAAGTCATTTTTAAACAATGACGTTGTTTCATTAATCTTCATTTGTTGTTTTAAGGTTTCTATAATGCGAACCTCAAGGATGAACCTTGAAACCCAACAATCACACAGTTGGAAGGAAGGAACCCAAGAAAGCTAAAAATAGGTTTAGGATAGATAAACCTTGACATGATGTCTATAGAAGACAAGAACCAAAGGTATAGGATAGGTTTTGAACATCGCAAGATAATAATCTTGATAAGTTCATGAGTTCACAAAGGAACCAAAAGAGAGATTAATCTCACTCCATTAATTATGAAATTTCTTCTCATAATAGTCTTTATCTCCTCCCAAGTTTCAATTGGCCTCTTACGATTTCATCTCCTAATCAAAACAAGTTGATCCCACCAAATAATAGAATAGTCAATAAACTCAACAGCAACAAGTTTTACCTTTTTCACTTCAAAGTGGTTGTGACAATCAAAGACCAACTCCACTTTCTTCTCCCACTCCAAGTATGCATCCGGATCATTCTTTCTCGAAAATGATGGAATCTTCATTTTAATGTTTCCCAAGTTTCAATCATAATGATCTATCCATTGCCCCCTTTGACTGCCTCTATCTTGATCAAATATGTTATTGGCCTCTCCCGCATTAAAACCATCACTATCATCTTCCTTATGTTTAACATGGTATTTGTCACCTTTCTTATCTATGCACAATTGGAACTTTACGAACTTGATTCCTTTGCAAAGTAGCAATGGCAACATCTTATCTTTCCATCTAGTCTAAGATTTCACCAAATCTAACCTCCATGCGTTGAAAGTGTTGACACAAAGTTCTTTGTTAGAATGTCTCTCCTGTCTTTCCTTCTTCAACCATTATAGCAATATGACAAAGAATGACTTTGCAAAGAAACAAACCTCACAAGTGTTTCACTATTTTAAGGCTTTTAACTAGAATGTAATCACTCTTGCCTTTTACCACTCAATTCACTTAAATTAGTTCTTTATGGAACTAAAGAAACTTTGATCAAAAGCAATTACTTTGCAATATCCAAAGAACTCAACTAGATTAAGAAACAAAGAAAATAGGATGAGGGTAAGAGCTTAAACAATGAAACTAGACAAGATAGCAAAGAAAAGAAGATGAAACAAAGATGAATCAAGGAAAAAAGAACTAATTTCATATTTTAGATAGGAATAAGAAAATCAAGTACTTCCCTTTTTCTCAACTCAAATCTGCCCTCTTTTCGCATAACTAAGCCTTCACTATTTTCTTCTGTTTCAATTTTTTGTCTTGTTTTCTTTTCTTTTCTTTTCTTTTTGATTTGTTTTCTTTTCTTTTTCCTGTTTTCTAACAAATCACAATTGAGACTATTAAAAAAAGTATAAGAAGGAACATATATGAAATAATAAGAAAGAGCAATCAATTTAGAAAATTAACAAGATGGCTAGATTTGCAAAGTTTGAGAAGGACATAAGAGAAAAGATTGCAACAAGAAAAACAACCACATTTGCAAGATTTGCAAGGAACATGTATGGAAGAAAACAACCAAGATTTGCAAGAAATGTGTATGGAAGAAAAACAACCAGATTTCAAGATTTGCAAGAAACATGTATGGAATAAATCATCAAAAGCACAAGAAACGTGAAAAAAAATAAGTAATACCCATCAAACTAATTTAGAATAACCCAAGCTTTGATACCAACTGATATAAACCCCATAAATCGAGATCCAGGAACCCACATACAAGTTGTTGAGATAAATTTCCAGAAAAGCTAAATCATTTTTGTTTTCAAGCAAAACCTTGAATAATGTTAAAGAAACATGAAACAAAGTTTTAAAGAAGGATATTGACATCACACTCTAGGAAAAAACAAGATTGAGACTGATAAATCAAATGAACGCCATAAGGAATAACCTTGATAAGTTCTAAGTTCAATGAAGAACCAACAAAGTGAACAATCTCACAAAAAACGTAAAAATGTAAAGCCAATTCCAATCTGACTTCTCGTACAAAGATAACTATTATATAGGCTAAAGAAAACCCTAATCAATCTTCTACCAATGATTTAATCCTAAAAATAAGGAAATCCCTAAGATATAGGAAAGCTTCTTCAAATCTAGTTCCTAAAGACAAATATAGAAAGTGGACTTTTAGGCAGCTCAAATCAGTTAGAAATCTCCTTGAAATCATCAAAATAACCTAGTCTTCTAATTAGGCCAAATAAACAACTAATTAGGCCTATTTAATGCGTGAATTAATTTGATAGGGCTGATTGATCTCTTTAAGCTTAAACCAGCTTATATTGTTGCTTGTTTAGCATAAACATCTTCAATTCGTTCATGAAGAGCTTCCTTCATCCTTTTAGCTTTATCCCCAGTTATTGGACCTCTACTAATGTGTAATGGATCATCGAAATATGTTGAATCAGATTGCACCATCCTTTGCATTTCCTTAGCTAGTTTTCCATCATTCTGAAATACGTGAGAAGTCACATTAGCAAACTTATTGGAAACACTAATGTCTGGCTAGAATTGAAAATTTTGAAAGTTTGAGCATTTTATTGCTACTTTTTAAAGTTCGAGCTATAACTGAAAATTTGACAAAAGTTTGGGTTTTTTTGGTAATTAAACCTTGAAGAATCAATCCATTACTATCATGATTGCATCTTTTCCTTGTTGCATGCAAAGTAGCCCTATGATTAGTTCCATGCTCACGTCATCTCAAGATATTAAAGGTACAGACAAAGGCACATATAAACCCTGATGAAATGTGCTCCTAACTCGTTGACATGACCTAAATCGATTAGTAAGAGCTTGAACATCAACTTGCACATGAGGCTAATAAAAGTGTTCTTAAAGCACTTCTAAAGTCTTGAGAATGCCAAAATGACCTATCAATCCTCCTCCATGTGCTTCCCTAACTAATAACTCACAAAGGGTTTATCTTGGACATTCAAGACAGTATGGTTGTTGTCAAAGATTATAAGGCATTACTGAGATTAATTACTTATCTTCAAATCCAAGATGATGGACAAGGCCTAATGCATGTAAAATAATGCTTGGAGGCCAATGTGCAAGGAAGACCCACATGCTTATTTTTAATTAAGTCCAAGCTGCATATTTACCTTTTGAAAAGCCTAAATATGTGAGATTAAATGGCAATTTCGTGTTTGACTTTCTTTCATTAATTATTGTTAGTTATCTAGTTATTTTTGGAAAGATCTCAAATTTAATGTTGATTTGTATCCATTAGTTAAGGCACTCCATCATGGTCAAGTCTTTCCTACTTAATTATGTTTTAAGAATAGTAAAGAAGACATTTCATTATAGGATTTTCATCATTTGGTGCCTACTAACTAAGGCAATCAGGTGTATTACAAAAATCATCTTATCATCAATAAAATTTAGATGTTTCTCTATTGTGAGAGCTTTCTCTTGGTTCTTTAGTCATGAACTAAATTGGTCTCTTCAAAGTAACTGAAGTGATCAACTTATAACTTTAATTCCAATCAACATGTTTGGTTGGAGTCAAGAAGGATTTTGGGGTTTCTTTTCCTTGTTGATTTCAACTCTTAGGTGAGGTTCAAATCATTTAGTATTAGGTCAAACTTCGTGAATCAGGTTTCATATATCACTGTGTTGATTTTTTTCTTCAATCTTGCTTGATTTTTTTAGTATTCTTTTTTCTTTGACTTCTTAGTTTATTATTTCTTATCCTCTTCTTTTCCCCTAAGCCAAAATTACATTAAAGTTAATATATTTTCATTTGGTTTGAGTATTATTAGTTATAAAAAATCTTTTTATCTTCAGCTGTTGCACAAATCCATTTCGATAGAAATTTGCAAGATTCCCCTTATCTTCAATTGTTGCACACGTTTTTGGTGTTAATCCTTCCATTTGGTTCAAACTTCCATTATCATCCTTAGATTATTTCCATTTATGTCCTTTCCTTTTTTATTCATTTTTATTCATGATTCTTATTTCCTTATTGGTGCATATTTTCCTTTTATCTTCTTTCCTAATATAATCATTTTTTGCATTAATTATTTTATTCATAATTTATTTCCTTTTATCTTCTTTGTATCTGCAATCATCTTCTACCCTAATTTTACTTTTCTTATTCTTACTTAAGTCTCTTTTCTTTCTTTCTTTTTATGGACGTCTAATATTACCTAATTCATAGGGTTATGAAATTCTCCTTGCTCAAAGTTTCTTTCTATTATTTTCTGTCTTACCTTTCCTATTGACTTAAAATTGTTGTCTGTCTACTTATTGAGATCATTGATTAGGTTTTTAGTTAAAGGGATTGTAAGAGAATTTCAGTGGTAAAAGGCAAGAGCAGAGAGTCAACCATCAAGAAAAGCCAAAACTGAGTGAAAACATAAGTGAAAAATAATAAGAATGTAAACATGTAAGGAAAAGAGTGAGGATAACCTGATTTGTTTTATTGATAATTCTTTCTTTGCAAGTTGAACTATGAGTATTACTGGAGAAATGTTGACATTGACCTCAAGATGTTCATGAAAGGCATCCAATATCAATTCAGTACTTTTAGTATAAGATTTGATGATTTGGAGACATAAAACATATGAAGCTATTATAGAGAAATCACCCACTTAATATGGAGGAAGAGGAGGAAGCAAAATTTTAAGTTGGTTTCATGAGGGGAAGTGGGGCGTGAGATAATAATTTGAGTACTATTGAGATGAAAACTCTTTCTTTTTGGGGCAAGAATGATTTCAAGTTATACTTGGAGTGGGAAAGAAAAGTAGAACATGTGTTTACTTGTTGTAACTACTCCGAGAAGAAGAAGGACAAATTGGAAACAATTGAATTAATAGATTATGCTATCATTTGTTGGGATAAAATGGTACTTAGTAGTTGTAGAACTGGAGAGAGACCTATTCAGTCATAGGAAGGGATGAAGGTGTTAATGCATAAATGGTTCATACCCAACCATTACTATTGAGATTTATATAGGAAGTTACAAAGTTTGATGGTTCTAAGAGCATAGAGGAATAAAGAGATGGATGTAGCCATGATTAGGGCTAAAGTTGAAGAGGAACGAGAGACTACTATGGCTAAATTCATTAATGGTTTGAATAGGGAGATTGCAGATGTAGTGGATTTGCAACAATATTTAGAGATTGATGATTTGTCATATAGGGCCATAAAGGTGGCAAGGCAATTATAGTATAGGGAAACTTCCAAACATAGTTTAATTTCTAACTCTTCATGGAGATCAAACTGGAAGAATAGCAAGGCTGCCTCAAAATCAAAAGATGATCCAAATGCTAAAGATTCAATTTCATCTAAAGGTAAAACTGAGACTAAACCCTCCTCAAAATCACATGATTTTAAGTGTTTTAGATGTCAAGGGATTGGAAATTTTGCCTCTCAATGTCCAAATAAAAGGACTATGGTTATTTTGGACAATGGTGAGGTAGAGACTGTTAGCTCAAGTGATGAAATGCCACCATTAGAGGATTGTAGTGATGTGGATGTTGAATGAAGTGTAGAACTACTGATCACTAGGGGAAATCTTAACATTTAGCCTAAGGATGAAGGTGATGAGGCCCAACATAAGCATGTATTTCATAATCATTGCTATGTGGATAGCAAGGTATGTAACATGATCATTGATTTTGAGTTTTACTAATGTTGCTAGCACTTTATTAGTTGATAAATTGAAGTTGACAATCCCAAAACATTCGAAAACTTACAAGTCGTAATAGATAAATGAGTGTGGGGAAATTAAGGTGGCAAAACATGTTCTAGTGGCATTTTCCACTAGGAGTTACAATCATGAGTTTCTATGTGACGTAGAACCAATGCATGCTAGTCATCTTCTTTTGGGGCATCTATGGCAGTTTAACAGAAAACATTATGGGTATAAAAAAACAAATCACTCCTCTATCATGAATAACCAAAATGTGATCTTAACACATCTCAAACGGGAAGCATATGAGGAACATATTAGGATAAGGGAAAGCAAGTAAGTGCTAAAGAAAAGAGTGAGTGATAAAAAATCGTAAGATTGTGAAAAAAGAGTTAAAAAAGCATAGTAATGACCAATGAAAGAAGAAAATTAGATTATGAGACTCAAAATAAAGAGAAAAATATGAGGATTAGTACCTATTGATACAAATGGCATTCCAAATGCTACAAGAAGCAATCTAGGTGATTTAAAACTGATTCCAAATATGGAAAGTTTTTGGGTTCCAAATAAGGAAACTTCACCAAATTTGGAAAATGGAGCTAAAGTGCAAGGAGATACCATGGGAAATCATATTGAGGCTGTTCAAGAAAAAGAAGATCATTCAAGTGCCAATATGGAAGGTTTTCCCAATATGGAAAGTTTTGTCGGTCTAGTCATAAGGTCCCGAGCAAAGCGTCTGAAGCAGTAACTCCAAATTTATATGCACAAACATGTTGAAAGTGGGTTGTCCAAATATGGAAATGTTTTGGAGCCTAAGTAAGTTTACATAATTGCGCTAAAAGACTAGTTTGGAGTGTTTGTGTTTTTTGAGCCTGTTTTGGGTCAAATTTGGGTTTGTTTGTTTTAGGCTGTTTTTATTTGTCTCCTTTGGGTTAGAATAAGTGAAATGGGCCACATTTCAAGTGGGCCACGTTGGTTTTAGTCATTTCTATTTCAGACTTGGTTTATGGGCTCAATTTAGCTTTTTAAGTTAGAATACATGGGCCCCTTGTTATTTTTGCTTAAGCCCATTCGAAACCCATTAGTTTTAGGTTTAATTAAGCATGTTTTAGGGTTTTTGTGGCTGTCATATTCACGTCTCCATCTTCTCTCCAGCAGCCACCACTCTCTTAACATTAAAGATTGTCTTTTCATCTCACCCGCCTTCTGCACCACTTTCTTCACATCAGCCATGATCTTTACTACCATTGAAGACATTTATTTCAATTTTTAATATTTTGTCTTGCATTGTAATGCCTATTAAAATGGCTGTTTTCGGATGCAATAGTAGTCAAGTTGTAATTCAAAAATTTCAGATCTGAATAGAAAGAGTTTTTGCTTTCTTTTATGTCTATGTGTAAGGTGTTCTTATTGATTGCAATTGAGTTTATCTTTTGTTATCAATTTTAATTCCTATTTCTTGTGTTCTTGAGTGCTTAATTGATTGGGGTTCAAGGGGATTTCTGAAAATTAACTTGAGTTTTTTCATAAATGTTCTTGGGTGTAAGAACAAATCATAATCTGATTGCTTTGTTGAGAAACGGTTTCTGATTTGATTGGTAATGACATTTAAGGGTTGATTGAGGGTCTTAGGCTTCCGCATCACCTATGCTAGTAGCAATTAGTCAAGAGTGCTATGTTAATGAAGCAACAAGTACTTGTACTTATGTACAAGGATGATCACCTTTCAGCTAACGACCTTAGTCTTTCTTTGCCTCGTATTGTTGCATCTTTATTGCTGGAATTTGATGATTTATTCACTAGGGAGTTGCCACGAAGATTACTACCTTTAAGAGGCATTGAGCATAAAATTGATTTCATATCAAGTTTGACAGTCCCTATTAGACTAGCTTATAAAGCTAATTTAGATGAGACCAAGGAGATTCAAAAGCAAGTGGATGCGTTAGTGGAGAAAGAATTCTTAAGAAAGAGCTTTAGACCACTGTAAATCTAGTACTGAAGAAAGATCGAACATGGTGCATGTGTATAGATTGTTGAGCTATCAAAAAAATCATGGTAAAGTATAGACATCCCATACCTAGATATGCTTGATGAATTGCATGGTTCTTGCTTGTTTCAAATACTGTTTTAAAAAGTGGGCAATTATCAAATTAGTATGAAAGAGGGAGATGGACGGAAAACTACTTTTAAAACAAAATAAGTTTTATATGAGTAGTGGTATTGCCTTTTGGTTTAACTAAGCACTAAGTACTTTCATTAGATTAATGAACTTGTTGTCTACTTTGATGATATTTTAGTGTATAGTAAGAATTTGGATGACCATGTCAAACATTTGTTGTATTATGTGCTTTGTGCTTTAAGGGAATATAAGTTGTATGCTGATTTGAAGAAGTGCACATTTTGTATAGAATCTTTTATGTTGGATTTGTTGTAACTGCACATGGAGTTAGTGTAGAAAATGAAAGTATCAAGGCAATTAAGTAGTGGCCTACACCTAAGAATGCAAATGAGGTATAAAGTTTTCATGGGTTAGCAAATTTTTATAAGAGGTTTGCAAAGGTTTTTACCTTGATAGCAGGTCCTCTAAATGAACTTGTTAAAAAGAATGTTGTGTTTAGATGGACAAATGTGCATAAAAAGGCCTTTAATACTTCAAAAGATAAGTTGACCAATGCACCTTTTCTTTCTTTACTAGCCTTCATAAATTTTTTGAGATTGAACGTGAAACATGGAGAATTGGTACAGTAGCTATTTTGATGTAGGATTCCAAACCAATTGCTTACTTTAGTGAGAAGCTTAGTGGAGCAACCTTGAATTACCCAACTTGCGATAATGAATTATATGCATTGGTGAGGACTCTACAAATATGGTAACAGTAATTATAGACAAAGGAGTTCATTATTCATTCAAATCATGAGAGCTTGAATTTTTTTAGGTCCCAATGAAAATTGCACAAAAGACATGCCAAATGTTTAGAGTTTATTGAAATATTTCGTTATACAATCAAATACAACCAAGGAAAGGAAAATCCATCTTCTTGATTTTTATATTCATCAAATTCATGTGTCTTTTTTAACAAAATGAGGGAATGGCCTTTATATAGGTTAAATATGAGTGGTGACGAAACTTACAGTGCAATATCAAAAGTTACAATAAATATTATCCAAAATTCATCCACCATTCAAAAATAACATAAGTCATACCCATTTAATGCTTTAGGACAAATTTCGTTAATGCCCATCTAATGCTTTAGGACAAATTCCCTTAATACCCATCAACTTGCATGATCTTCTCTCATTTGGGTCAAATGACAACCAAAACGTGGGCTTGATAGAATTGGGCCTTTCCATGGTTGTTGCTTATGGGTTAGGCTGTCAAAAATGTTCTTAAACACTTCTTCAACCTTGAGCACTCCATCGACAATTTTGTACACTTCAATTAAAACATGGGTTGATTTCACATTAGTTTCCTTAATTTACGAGATATCCACATTCAAGACTGATTTGTATCCTAAAATTAAAGATTCACTTTCTTATTTAGGTCTTTCCTACTTAAGTATGAATTAGGAATAGGTAAGAAAATCCTTTCCTTATAGGATTAGGATATTATGATGCCTATTTAAAAGACTATCTGATGTATTACGAGATCATCATCATTATTAATAAAAATTGAGGTATTTTTCAGCAAGCTTGGCTTGTTCTTTTGTGTTCTTGGCATAATACAAATTTGACTTATCAGGGGAGTGATCAACCTTTGTGGTGTGATAAGATTGGGGTTTTAAGGACTTAGCTTCCTTAAGGTTCTAATATGATCGTTCAACTTGTTTTCTAGAATTCTAGATATGCATAACAAATGGAACAAGAGTTCTTAGGGCAGGTCGCCTAGTGGGTTCGTATTAAGTTTTGAGTAGTAAAAGTGCACCTAAAAGCTTCAATCCATCAAAAACAACATCAAGGCCTTACATAGTTGGATCTCCTCAACCAATAAAATGGACATTCATATTTCAAAACAAAACCTTGTAGATGTTGAGCTGAAGTTGAAATAGGATCTTTAGAAATTGAAGCTCATGCACATAAGGAAAGTGGCTTAAGAAGGTTACTATTGTTGGAATTTTATAGCTTAAGTGCTACAAATTCCGTTTGACGCATCAAGATATATTTGAAAGTGTTTGGGTTTCATGTAAGGAGCTAACCCTCAGCTTAAGGGAGCTTAATGAAGCTCATGTAAGCTATAAGTAGCTTGACATGACTTTCCCTTAGCTCAAGTGTCTAAAGCTAGCTTAAGGTGAGCTCGTGGGAGCTCATTAAAACTAGTTAATAGCTAGAAAGCTGGGGATAAGCTCAATTGGACTCAATTGAGATTATCATAGCTCATATTTGGTTTTTGGAATCGAAACTAGCTATAAATATGTTCACACTGGTTAAGCTAGAAGAGCTAATTAAGGAGCATGAGTTAAAGTTGAAAGAGCACAATAGACACTAGGGTATACCTGAGCTGTAGCATACTATAATGCATCTTCCCATGTATGCACTTAGAGTGCAAGTTCATTGTCTCCACATGGATACATGAATTCGGCCAAGAAAGGATGAATTCAACTAAGAGGTTGAATTTGGCCAATGGGGAATATTCGTCATGTACCTTACCTTAGAATGAACATTCATGACAGCCTTTAGCCAAGGTATGTGTACTTTAAATAAAAGGATGTGTTGTTTCGGCCAATGGTTATGATCATTCAGCCAAAGTTCATGTACAAGAATAAATGGTCATGCGTGTACCATCATGACTTTAAGCGAAGATACATTACTCTTTGCCAAAGGATGTGCCCCTTGGCCAAAGGTCATGATGTTTCACCAAAAGACATAACTCTTGGAAGGGTAATGATGTTTCACTAAGAGACATAACTCCTGGAAGAGTTATGACTCTTCAAAGGCACCTTTTGGTGGCCTATAAAAGGGAATTTCATAGGTCCTTTAAGAGTTTTTTTTCTTTACCCGAAAACACTCCCGTCTTTCAAGTCTTCATGCATTGGAGAACTCTCCCATAAAATATTTATTAAGCTTATTAAGAACATTGTGGGTGAACCATAAGGACTGCTACTTTCACAAGTTAGCAACTCTTTCGACCTTAGTGCGTTGTGACGATATCAGTCTACTCCATCCATTCCAAACACTACGAGTTGGAGAAGAAGGAGAAGCCATAGTGGATCTCCACAAGGGAGGCAAAACATCAAGCATACAAGGAGTTATTCAGCTGCGTTTCAAGTTAGTATATCATCCTACCCTTCTTAATGACATGCATAGGATCTTGTATGCATATAAAATCATGAGATTTCTTGTTTAAGTTATGATCTAAAATCAACAAATGGTATCAGAGCTTTAGGTTGAAAGCATGATTTGAAATTATTTTATGATCATATAATTGACATACTAATATGTTGGTATATATTTTTTAATGCAATCATGATAATGACATGTGAATGTATTTGTTACTACATGTTCTATGTGTGATGGTTGCCATGCTAAATTGAAGGCTTTATTAAGAGCATGTTTTGTGAAACAATGAAAACATGTCGAAATATTTCTAATTGAATGCTATATGTATTTCTTTTGCTATGATTTAGCATGAAATAGTTGTTTCTCTTCCATGTTGCTTGATTAAGTCTTGTCGTCGTAGAAATGCGCTTACATATGATAATTGCATCAATTTAGACAGCATGTAAGAATATTGTTACTGAATTAAATAAAGACCTTAAGCTTGATGGAGACAATTACTCCATTTGGCAACAAAAGGTTCAATTCATCTTAACCGAGCAAGATACACTTGATGCACTCTTCTATACAGTCGAGCCACTAGAGGTGGGTGGAAACTCTAATGCCTATGAGGCATATAAGAAGAAAGATTATGTGGCTTGTGTTACTCTCTTGAGTACCATGGTTGATGAACTCATGGTGGATTTCTCTATGCTTGATTCGGACAAGTCTAATTATGGAGATGTTTCTTTGGAGAAACAAAGAGCTATGATTCTCAAGTTTGAGAATTATAGTAAGAGGGCTCACCACACAATGGTGGGGAACAATGCAAGCCTTGAAGTAGAAGGGATAGGAACTTGTAGAGTTCCTCTGAACAATGGACATTTGTTATTAATTGAAGTTCTATATGTACCTAAGGATTTAATAAATCTGTGGATATTTATAGGAAAAACTTTCTAAATTAAGGTCCTAATGCAAAATCTAAATAAAGGAAACAAATTAACTCCTAAAATAAAAGGAAACAAAACAAACTTAGAAATTTTTTTGGTTAGATGACCTTATTTCAAGGAAAACAAAAAGAAAACTGATTAAAACATGATTTGAACATATTGGACCTTATGGATCACCTCCTTCTCCTTATTTTTAAGTGGCACATGGTTGCGACATGGTATTTTAAGTGAGTTCTTCCAATTGGACTCAATATGGGCCTTTGGACACTTCATGTTAGGCTTTAAGGACAAAGACAATGCCTCTTGGACCTTTATGAGATACAATATGACTCAACAACATGGGATCTATCTCTTGAAGGTCTTGGATCAAACAATTAGATGCTTGCTCCATTGCTTTGGCCCTAGCCCTTGTCATTAGACCTCCAACATCTTGTAATGGATCTTTAGCAATATTAGACTTAAATGTTGGGCCTTTGATATGGGAATTTTGTTCAATCCCTTGCCTTGCACATTTAGACTTCAAATTTGATCCAATTTCAACTCCTAAGCCTCCTTTTACCAGCTCACGTGCATGCAAGTCATGCTCCAAGCTTCCTTCTTATCTTTTACATGCCCATGGTTCTCCATCATTCCCTCCCTCCTCAAAAGGATTTGTCCTCAAATTTGCAGCATCAAAGAGGGATAGGTCAGATACATTGAATGTAGCACTAACATTACCATAAGAGCTAGGCAAGTCAATTTTATAAGCATTATCATTAATCCTTTTTAAAAGGGGCCTTCTCCTCTTGGCTATAGCTTAGATTTCCTTTCTTCAGGAAACCTCTCCTTTCTCAAGTGCATCCAAACTCAATCATCGGGCTCAAATATAACACACTTTCGACTTTTATTGGCTTGCTTTGAATATTGTCCATTTCTCCTCTTAATGTTGGCTCTAACCTTAGCATTCAACTCCTGTACAAATTTAGCCTTTTTCATGCCATCAAGGTTAGTAAACTCATTAGAAGGCAACGGAAGAATTTCTAAAGGAGTCAAAGGATTAAACCCATAAACAATCTCAAAAGGAGAAAATTGAGTAGAAGAATGACTAGCATGATTATAAGCAAACTCAATGTGTGGGAGACACTTTTCCCAATTCTTCAAAGTTCTTTCGAATGATCGTACACAACAATGTAGTCAAAGTTCTATTTACCACTTTAGTTTGACCATCCGTTTGAGGATTTGCAACCGTAGAAAATGATAGTTTAGTGCCAAGTTTATTCCATGAGTTCTCCAAAAGTGACTAAGAAATTTAACATCTCTATTACTCACAACAGTCTTTGGCAACCCATGCAATCTTACAACCTCTTTAAAGAACAAGTCAACAACATGAATAACGTCATTGGTTTTAGAACAAGCAATAAAGTGAGCCATGGTGCTAAATCGATCAACCACCACAAAGATGGTATCCTTTCCACGAGATGATCTAGGTAATCCAAGCACAAAGTCCATAGATATATCAACCCAAAGATGAGAGGGGACGGGTAATGGAGAATATAAACCATGTGATTGAACCTTAGATTTTGCATGCCTACAAGTAATACATTTAGCATAAATAGAAACAACATTCTTTCTCATGTTCATGCAAAAGAGCTAAAGTTTTATCAACACCAAAGTGACCCATCAATCCACCACTATGTATCTCTAATAATTCACGCATAGAGCAAAATGGAATGTAGAGTTTATCTTTTTTGAAAGGAAATCCATCAAATCTATAGAAATTATCAATACCATATTTTTCACAAGATTTCCAAATTTCTGCAAAGTCACAATCAAATTCATACATGCCTTTCAACATCTCAAAACCAAGTAATCTAGCTTGCATAGAGGTAAGAAGAGAGTATCTCCTAGAAAGAGAATCAGCCATAATGTTTTCTTTCCCTTGTTTATGTTTAAAAACATGAGGAAAAGTTGTAATAAATTCTAGCCACCTAGCATGTCTCTAGTTTAATTACATCGGGACTTTAGAAATTTCAAATTTTCATGATCATAATGAATGATAAATTCTTTTTCCCACAAATAATGTTTCCAAGTCTCTAAAGACCTTTTTAAAGCATACACTCTTTATCATAAGTGGAGTAATTTAAAGCATCACCACTTAGTTTTTCAAATTTTCATGATCATAATGAATGATAAATTCTTTTTCCCACAAATAACGTTTCCAAGTCTCTAAAGACCTTTTTAAAGCATACAATCTTTATCATAAGTGGAGTAATTTAAAGCATCACCACTTAGTTTTTCACTAAAATAAGCAATGGGTTTAGAATTCTGCATTAAAACAGCACTAATGCCTATACCAGAAGCATCACATTCAAACTCAAATACTTTAGAAAAATCAGGAAGAATAAGAGGAGGAGCGTTAGTCAACTTTTATTTCAAGATGTTAAAAGCAACCCCTTTTGAATCACCCCATTTAAAAATCACATTGTTTTTACCAATTCATTCAAAGGGGCAGTAATAATAGAGAAGTCCTTCACAAATCTCATATAGAAGCTTGCCAAGCCATGGAAGTTTCGAACTTCATTCACATTCTTGGGAGTTGGCCATTGATGTGGACCCGACAAGAACGTGCTTTTGAACCTATGAATCAAATTCAGAAAACAAATTTCCAAGACCAGTTGGAATATGTAAGAGCGAAAAGACCTGTAACTCGTTGCTTAGAGAAACAAGAACCAAAGGTATTAGAAAGGGATTACGCCATAGACATTAGGGAAAGGTGTTTGATAAGTCTCTCACAAGGATTTAACCTAGGTGAGTTTTAGTTCTAAGAAGACTAAGAGTTGTGAAGAAAAACTCAGTTTTCAATTCAGAATTGATGATCATCTCCTCACAATTGTTTTGGATGTCTACTTAAATGTTTTCTAGGTTAAAGAAACCTAACAAACCATAACTAAGTAAAATAAGCCCAAAACAAACCAAGCTGGACTGAAATTAACTAAATTAACTTAAACAACCCAATAGAGCAACTAAAACCCAAAATAATAATGGTTATCCAAAAAAACTGAAACCCTTGGACTTAAATAGTTTAAATAGCCCATTATTACATAAAAATACCAAAACAAGGTCCAAAACATGCAACTAAAGCCAAAGGTCGCACTAAGCAAAGGGAGAGCAGTGTATGGGTAAATTCTAGACTCCACAAAAAGCTTGTCTGTTAAGGGGCCAAATGAACTCCGATTTAGATGTTATTGGGCATCTTGCCTTTCCAACCTATCAAGGATTTCACCAAATCTGATTTCCATGCTCTCAAAATGTTGCCGCATGGCACTTTTCTCTATAATTTCGTTCACCCTCCTCTCTTCTCCTCTAGAAGCCATTTTAAGTGAAATCTGCAAAGTAGAACAAAAAGTGAGTAGTAAAAGTTTTTCCCTCCAAAGAGATATTTCTCTTCGGGTGTTTACTCTCTTGAAGGCTTTTAACTTAATGTTCCTCACTTTGCCTTTTTCCTCTCACTTCACTCAACTCAGCTCTTAATAGAACTAAGTAGCTCAAATTGGTGGAATGAATTGTTGAACAAACACAAGAGTATAAGTGGGGGAATGAATTGTTGAACAAAGTGAATGGAATGGACAGAATTGTGACTCTGGAAATCAAAAGATTCAAAGGATAGCAAACTGATTGAAATGGACTCAAAAGATGAACATTGAAATGGACTCAAAAGATGAACTAAGACTCAAGATAACAATCTGGTCTTAATTGCATAATTGAATATAAGTGCTCTTTCTTTTGTGCTTTTAGCTGTCTTTTTTTTTAAGATTTCTTTCTTTTTGTGATTCCTATTTCTTTCTTTTTCACATTTTTTAGTTTCTGATTCCTTTTTCTTTCCTTTTTTCACATTTTTTTCTTTTTTAATTCCTTTTCTTTCCTTTTCACTTTTTTTTTCTGATTTAAGTCTGAAGATCAAGACATCAAAGATTCACTAAAAGAAAACAACAACATGAATTTAGGAACAAGAATTCAAAACGACACAAAAGAACATGAAAGGTCATATTTGTCACAATAAAAAAGAAACGAATTTTTGTGAGATTTTCAAAGAAAGAAACAAGAAAGCATAAAAGAATACATATGAGTTCAATAGAATTAAGTCAAAGCTCTAATACCAAACTTATGTGGACCCGACAAGAATGTGCTTTTGAACCCACGAATCAAATTTAGAAAACAAATTTCTAAGACCAGTTGGAATATGTAACAGTGGAAAGACCTTTAACCCATTGCATAGAGAAACAAGAACCAAAGGTATTGGAAAGGTATGACGCCACAAACACTAGGGAAACGTGTTTGATAAGTCTCTTATAAGGATTTACCCTAGATGAGTTTTCAATTCTAAGAAGAACCAAGAGTTGTGAAGAAAAACTCAGTTTTTAATTCAGAATGGATGATCATCTCCTTACAATTGTTTTTTATGGCTACTTAAATTTTTTCTAGGTTAAAGAAACCTAACATATCCTAAATAAGTAAAATAAGCCCAAAACAAACCAAGCTGGGCTGAAATTAACTAAATTAACTTAAATAGCTCAATAGAGCAACTAAAACCCAAAATAATAAAAGTTATCCAAACAAACTAAAACCCTTGGACTTAAATAGTTTAAATAGCCCATTATTACATTAAAATACCAAAACAAGGTCCAAACACGCAACTAAAGCCAAAGGTCGCACTAAGCAAAGGGAGAGTGGTGTATGGGCAGATTCTAGACTCCACAGAAAGCTTGTTCGTTGAGGAGCCAAACAAACTCCAATTTAGACGTTCTTAGGCATTCTGAAAAGCTCAAGATGTCCTCTTCAACTCTCATGAAGACCAAGATCTCAAAGGAAAACTTTAAGGTATCCAAAATTGGGAATCTTTCAGATCTATCCCACTTGCCAACATGCAAAGTAGCATGGTTGGATGCCCCACATCTAAGTCAGCCCCAATGGCTTCTTGCTTGGCCCGAACATCTTCAATTAGTCCATTTAGAGCCTCTTTCGTTCTTCTAGCCTTTGCTCGAGTCATTGGCCCTCCTCCAATGTGTAAAGGATCATCAACTTAAGCTGGACTAGATTGCTTCCTCCTTTCATTCCCCTTCTCCTCAAAAGGATTCGTCCTCAAATCAAAATCATCTGCATCAAAAGGGGAAATATCAGAAACATTGAAAGTAGCACTTACATTATACTCACCTGGAAGTTCCAATTTGTATACATCATCATTGATTTTAGCAATGACTCGAAATGTTCCATCTCCTCTCGGATGCAACTTGGATAGTCTTTTTTGCTAGAAATCTCTCTTTTTGCATGTGCACCCAAACCCAATCTCTAGGTTCAAAAATCACTTTCTTTCTACCCTTATTGGCTCTCACTTCACTCAATTTAGCTCTTAATAGAACTAAGTAGCTCAAATCTAAGTGAATCCTGGAAGTTAAACTCACCAATCACAAGAGTATAAGTGGTGGAATGAATTGTTGAACAAAGTGAATGGAATGGATAGAATTGTGACTCTGGAAATCAAAAGACTAAAAAAAAATAGCAAACTAATTGAAATGGACTCAAAAGATGAACTAAGACTCAAGATATAACAAGGATTTAACAAAATTTGGTCTTAATTGCATAATTGAATATAAGTGCTCTGGCTTTTATGCTTTTGGCTCTTTTTCTTTTTTTTTTACGATTTATTTCTTTTCTGATTCCTTCTTTCTTTTTCATGTTTTTTCTTTTCTGACTCCTTTTTTTCCCTTTTCACTTTTTTTCTTTTCTGATTCCTTTTTCTTTCCTTTTCACGTTTTTTTCTTTTTCTAATTTAGGTTTGAAGATCAAGAAAGCAAAGATTCACTAAAAGAAAACAAGAATACGAATTTAGAAACAAGAATTCAAAAGACACAAAAGAAAATGAAAGATTACATTTGTCACAACCAAAAAGAAACGAATTTTTGTGAGATTTTCAAAGAAACAAACAAGAAAGCATAAAAGAATACGTATGAGTTCAATAGAGATAAACCAAAGATCTGATACCAAACTGATGCAGACCCGACAAGAACGTGCTTTTGAACCATGAATCAAATTCAGAATTTTCAAGACCAGTTGGAATATGTAATAGTGGAAAGACCTTTAACCCGTTGCTTACAGAAACAAGAACCAAAGGTACTGGAAAGGGATGATGCCACAAACACTAGGGAAAGGTGTTTGATAAGTCTCTCACAAGGATTCAACCTAGATGAGTTTTCAGTTTTAAGAAGAACCAAGAGTTATGAAGAAAAACTCAGTTTTCAATTCAGAATTGATGATCATCTCCTTACAATTATTTTTGATGGCTACTTAAATGTTTTCTAGGTTAAAGAAACCTAACATATCCTAACTAAGTAAAATAAGCCCAAAACAAACCAAGCTGGGCTAAAATTAACTAAATTAACTTAAACAGCCCAATAGAGCAACTAAGACCCAAAATAATAAAAGTTATCCAAACAAACTAAAACCCTTGGGCTTAAATAGTTTAAATGGCCCATTATTACACAAAAATACCAAAACAAGGTCCAAAACACGCAATTAAAGCCAAAGGTCGCACTAAGCAAAGGGAGAGCAGTGTATGGACAGATTCTGGACTCCACAAAAAGCTTGTCTGTTGAGGGGCTAAAAGAACTCCGATTTAGATGTTCTTGGGCATTATAGAAAGCTCAATATGTCCTCTTCAACTTTCATGAAGGCCAAGAACTCAAAGGAAAACTATAATGTGTCCAAAGTGGTAATCTTTTAGATCTATCCCACCTGCTAGCATGCAAAGTAGCTTGGTTGGATGTCCCACATCAAAGTCAGTCCCAATGGCTTCTTTCTTAGCCTGAACATCTTCAATTAGTCCATTTAGAGCCTCTTTCATTCTTCTAGCCTTTGCTCGAATCATTTTCCCTCATCCAATGTGTAAAGGATCATCAACTTGAGCTAGACTAGATTGCTCCGTCCTTGGTATGTCCTACATGGCTTGATCTCCATCAGCCATTCTCTAATTGCCTTCACTTTCTCTTCATCAACTTGAAGTCCTTTAGCACCTACAATAAAACCAAGAAACACAATAGTATCCATGCAAAAGGAACATTTTTCTAAATTGGCATAAAGCTTATTCTCTCTTAAAAGTCCAAACACATCATGCAAATGCTTCACATGATCATCTAAACTCCTACAATAGACTAGAATGTCATCAAAATAGACAACCACATAATTTCCATTAAAAGGGAGAAATGCATGATTCATTAAACTCATAAAAGTACTAGGTGCATTAGTCAAACCAAAAGGCATAACTAACCACTCATACAAACCAAACTTAGTTTTTGAAAGAAGTTTTCCACTCGTCACCCTTTCTCATGCAAATTTGATGGAACCCACTTCTAAGATCAATTTTAGAAAATATACATGCACATTTAAATGAGGGATAAGGTAACGATATTCACTGTGATTTTATTGATGGCTCTGCAATCAACCCACATTCTCCATTTTGCCATCTTTCTTAGGAACAAGTATAACTGGCACAGCAGATGGGCTCAAGCTTTCTTTCACAAAGCCCATTTTCATAAGCTCTTCAACTTGTCTTTAGATCTCCTTAGTTTCTTCCGGATTGGCTCTATGCGCAGGCCTATTTGGAATTAAAGCTTTGGGAAGGAAGTCTATAAAGTGCACTGAAGTCCTAATCGGGAATGTCCTCCAGAAATAAGTCACCGAAGTCCTACAACAAAGACAAAACACTAGACGGCAAAGATGGATCAAAATCATTAATAGTTAAGAAAACATCTTTATATAAAAGTATATAAGATTCTTCACATTTTAAAGCTCTCTTGATCTCACTTTTTCCAACAAATAAAGTCACTCTCTTTTCTTTATTTTTCTCACTCGTTTTATTTTCTCTCTCTTTCTCTTTCTTTGCAATCCCTCTCTCTTTCTTTTCTTTTGCTCTCAATTTGCATTCTTTATTAATCCTCACTTGATCCTTATAAGCTTGAACGGGCCTAAGAGGTTTTAGCACAAAAGTTTTACCATGGAAAGGAAAATTTCCTTTCCTTAGAAAAGTACTTACGGGTTTCCTACTGTAATTTTTCTATCAAATTGTCAAGGCCTACTAAGCAAAACATGTCCAAAATACATAGCTGCAACATCACATAAAATCTCATCATAATACTTGCCAACAAAAAATGCAACCATCACTTGTTTGGCTGATGGGAGACCCAATAGGAACTTGTCCTAGAGAACCTTCTACAAGATGGAACTATGCCAGTGAACGACTAGATTCAAGCACACATGGAAGCACAAGAAACAAAATTGAAAAGATAGAAATGAAACACAAAGAGAAAAGGGCTTAGAAGAATGTTGGTCAATGGAAAGAACCCTAAGAGAACTTGTCTCTTAGAACTCTAACCTTGTTACACCACAAAGGAAGACCAGTCTTTTGATAAGTCTAGTATTCTCAAAGAATATGAAGAAAGCAAGAACGCTCCCAATAATACTCAATAGTATTTCTAAAATAAAAATCCCCTTCCAAAGTACATAGAGGGTGCCTATTTATAAAAAACTTCCTAACTTAATGTCCTAAAGAAGAAACTAAATAAAAGGAAAAAATCAATCCCTAAAAAGAAACAAAATAAACTTATAAAGGTGTTGACTAGATGACCTTCTTTCAAGGAAAACAAAAAGGAAACTAATTAAAACATTATCTAAACATATTGGACCTTATTTTTAAGTGGAACATGGTTGTCACATGGTATTTTAAGTGAATTTCTCCCAATTGGACTTCATGTGGACCTTTGGACACTTCATGTTGGGCTTCAAGGAGTGAGACAATGCCTTTTAGACCTTTATGAGATGAAATCTGACTCAACAACATGGGTTCTATCTCTTAAAGGTCTTGGATCAAACAATTCAATGCTTGCTTCATTGCTTTGGCCCTAGCTCTTGTTATTAGGCCTCTAACATCTTGTAATGGATCTTTAGGAACATTAGACTTGAATGTTGGGACTTTGATATGGGAATTTCGTTTAGCCCCTTTCCTTGCACATTTAGACTTCAAATCTGATCCAAATTTAGCTCCTAAGCCTCCTTTTGCAAGCTCATGTCCATGCAAGTCATATCCTAGGCTTCCTTGAGGCGGGTCACACCATGTATGCTTCTCTTCTTGTCTTTCACATGCACATGGACCTTTAGGAACATTAGACTTGAATGTTGGGCCTTTGATATGGGAATTTAGTTCAGCCCCTTTCCTTGTAGGTTCAGACTTCAAATCTAATCCAATTTTAGCTCCTAAGCCTCCTTTTGTAAGCTCATGTCCATGTAAGTCATATCCGAGGCTTCCTTGAGGCGGATCACACCGTGTATGTTTCTCTCCTTGTCTTTCACATGCCCATGGTTCTCCATCATTCCTTCCCTATTTGAAAGGATTCGTCCTCAAATATGTAGCATCAAAGAGGGATAAATCAGATACATTGAATGTAGCACTAACATTACAATAGGAGCTAGGAAAATCAATTTTATAAGCATATCATTAATCCTTTCTAAAATTTGAAAGGGGCCATCTCCTCTTGGTTGTAGCTTGGATTTCCTTTGTTTTGGAAACCTTTCCTTTCTCAAGTACACCTAAACCCAATCATCATGTTCTAATATAACACGCCTTCATCCTTTATTGGCTTGCTTTGTTCATTTCTCCTCTCAATGTTGGCTCTAACTTTAGCATGCAACTCCTGCACAAATTTAGCCTTTTTCATACCGT
>JANQBM010000009.1:18640704-18652611 GCA_025594535.1 Erythroxylum domingense | reverse complement strand
AGCAATGAACCTTACAAATAAAATCAGCGTAATGGGCCCCTAAAAGCAAAATGGGATAGTGGACCCCATAAGTGATATTGAGATAGCGGGTCCCGTTTAGACTGTCTAACTTATTTTCTGATGTGGAGGATCCACGTTAAGGGCAACTATAGAGCATACAGTAAATTAGACACAAACTAGGTTAAAGCTCTGATACCAATTTATTAGGTAAAAAATCCCAGATTCAACTCAGGTTGTATTAAATAACCCGTAAGAGAGTAACGAAAATAGAGAAAGAGCAAAATAAATGAGGCATTGAACACAAAAATTTATGTGGTTTAGTCAATATAATCTACATCCACGACCAAAAGGTAAATCAAATTCACTAATATGAGGAGAATGTACAAAAATACAAAGACTGACATAAAAGACTTTATAATCACAACAACTCTCAAAATAATTATAGCTGTCAAAAATAAGTTCATGAAATTGAAACCTGATTGATCACTCAAGATTTGAAAGAATGATTTTTGGTGCGTATGAGCCTTTAGTAGATGCTTGTATTTATAGGCCTCTAAAATGTGCAGTCTATGCACGATTTTTGCTGCCAAAGTAAAACGCATAACGCTGCCAATTTTTTCAATATTTGGTGGCCAATATCTGTTGACCAAAGTGGAGGCACCAAAATATTCAACAAATTTGTAACTATTTTGCGCTTTCTAATGAGAAAAAGGATTTCGACGGGAACACCCAGGTCAAAATCATGTAAGTTCAGGATACTCACTTGCAATTGCAACAACAAAACTTACAATTTACTTAAAAGCATCTCTAATTCAAATTGAACTTTTCATGGAATTATGTAAACTGGTAGAAATCAACTGGTAAGAAAAGTGTACCTCTAGGGCTTTATATGGAAGCAGCCAGTGGTCAGGAACCCTAAGAACTTGAAGATAGGCTTCTGGGTCGTCTATATCTTCTTTGCGGCATTTCCGGTTTGACGGAGACTGGGATCGTGAAGCAGTGGACACTTGGAGGTATCGCTTCAGAGAGCTTACTACTCGGTTGGTAGAAGTAGAGATGGAGATTGGAGAATTCCAGGAAAGCGACGAAGCCGGAAGCACACAGCTATGGATAATTGATGAAGGAACAATACTACAATCAAAACTTGAAGTAGACAACAAGGACTTCATGGTCTAAATGTTGATGAATGTACGGGAAAGGACTTTGGTGGTGGCGGGAAAAGTGAGGAGATGGGAATGGGATCGGTTTTGTCCGTTGTTCGGTAAGATCCAAGGATTTTTAAGGATAAGGCTTATCCTAGCTGCAACAGAGAACGTTGTCGTTCAATTACTAGATACTTAATTCTTTTCTCGGAGTAAAAGGCAAAAAAAACTATATTTATTATCAAAAAAATGGACGAGTAACATGGGGCATGCCCAATATTCTGAAAATCTTATTAGTACCGGTCTTAAATTTTAATTTTAGTACGGTGCTATACTAATGCCACTCAATATTAAATACTATTTAAGATAAATTTTAGAAATTATAACATAGCCCATATTTATTGTAAATTATAAAATAGTTCATTAATATATTGTACTATATAATTTATAATTTTTATATCAACTTTGTCCCTAAAAATCATAATATAGAAATTTAGAATAATAACGATCCATATATTTATATGAATATTACTTTTTTACATATTTCACATATAAACAATTAATTAATGTATAATAATCATACAAATATAAAAATTAAGGATAATATAAAGTATTTAAAATGTTACAAATTTATTACATAATAAAGAATAATTACATCAAAATATCAAATAAAAAGAATAAGAAAGTTCTATGACTCTAAAAGTATTACAACAAGAATTCGTACCAATAAACACAACCGACTAGAAACGAAACCTAAAATAAAAGTATTTACAATTAAAAGTTTTTTATTTATATTGCATATATAAAATTTAACATATGAAGCAGATACAAGCGAAATTAAAAGGAAAGAAGAAATGAAAAACTTGGAACTTCATTCATACAAATATCTACTCAAATCATATTGATCTCAATTTTCATTTGATATAAAATCCTCATTATTGAGAATAGTTCCATCATCACTATCATTTAAATTCATTCCATCAAATGCATGTCAATAACTTTTCATCTAAGATTATCTTTCAAGTTACTCTCATCTATTAGACTGGTTCCTCAAAAACCTAATATACCAAAAGATGAATATGGTCAAGGCAAATTGAATCTACAGAATTATTTGTTTTATTAAAAGTCCTAATAAAAAATAAAATAAAATAATTAAAAATTTTCAAAAAATGATATTAAACTTAATAATGATAATATCATTTCTTTCTCGAAGTTTTAAATTAATCGAACAAAGACTAAATTGTTCAATCTTTTATGTTTCAATATATTCCTTTTCTTATAATAGATGAATTCAAATGCACTCAAATTCTTTTTACATCCTCTTACACGTTGACTTAGAATCTGAATTGCATACTTTTACAATTTTAGAAAAACAACTGTAAAACAACAAAAGTAACATTATAAACAAAATAAAGTGATAATTAATTTCTAATAAAGAAAAAAATGAAAAAAAAATATTTGGATTAAGTTTGTTGATGAATAATAATGAGCATCTTAAAAATTATCAGAAGCATCCCTATAAACCTTCATTTGTGAGCTTAGGAGATCTTGCGGCATCTTATGCTTAACAATTATTGTAGTAGTTAATAGTGCTCTCCTATTAACTCTTTGTAAAATTTGGTTTAAAATGAACATTAGGATTCAAAAATGTCTCAACTACAAATAACGAGGAGTAAAGTTATCTTTCTCATCTCTCATTAATGATTGCAAGATAAAGTGTGTACAGATAAGGTCTATTATATTGGCCTTGATTACTTCCCTCGCTCTCTCTATGGCATCAATAAAATAACCTTTTATTATCTTCTCATCACTAACAACTAGATGAAGTACTCCATTGGGATCAAAATTCATAATCTTTAAGTATAATTCTAAAAACCTCCACTCTAGCATTAGACCTGACATACTAAGCTACGAATCACTTATCACTTGTAACATTTGACTAAGCTTCTTCTTCATCAGAACAAAATACTGAAGTGATAAGAAATTAGTTACAAATCTTGTAATAACAAGACGACATAAATTTATACCATTGGTAAAATCTTTTCTTATCAAATTTAGAACCCATTTATGATTGTAGATAAGTTTGGTCACTTTTTTTCTTTCTATACAGTTTTATCAATGATAAAAAAATCTAACATCTTGTATATTTTTCGACATTAGGTCAATGCAATATTCAGCAAAGTGAGTCTAATAAAAATAATTATATCTACTTTGCAATCTTTTCCCAACTACTTTGTAATCAGAATCATTTTCAGTAATGAATTGAATAATATTTTTTGACCTAACATCATTCACAACTTTATCAAATTTCTGAAACAGAGTTTCAACATTTCTAGCAAGGTCAGATGCATTAACAGACATAAAAAACATAGTCCCCTAAACATAATAAACCAAAAAATTGATAATAGGCTCCTGTCTTTTATTTATCTAACCATCACACATGATTGAACAAATATAAGTTTCTCAAATCATTCTTCTTTTATCTAAATAAATGTTTATTTTGTAAACATAACTACATTATAGTCATCAATTCAAGGAGTTTTATATCATGATTTATACCCAAATCATATTACCATCTAGCCATCACCATGTCCACATTATGAGTCACTTTGTTAGATTATAAGTCACTAAGAATTAAAGGCTAAGTTTAAGGAGTTGTTCGTGGTGCAAAAAATTTAGACACATGTCTTCTTTTTTTCTTCACATTAGGTGTAACATTTCCTTTTTGTTGGGAAGGAAAAACCACCTTCAACATCCCTAATATCATCCTATCAACCAAGAAATGAACTTTCACTACCAATTTCTTAGTTTAGTCTTTGCCTTCTATCTTTCTCATGCTAATACTCTTCAAACAAAGTCTCCATTTGCTATTTCACATCATTGCACTTTCTTATAAAGCTCCAAATCATTTTTGATCCCAACCAAATGCTTCTTTAATCTAGTGATTCCCCTACCTTCCAAATGTTTGTTGCAATACAAACAAATGATATGATTCTTCATTACAGGAAGAACCAATCTAGCATATGCTGAAGCTGGATCTTCAAATTTTCCTAAACTTGTAGCAGCTAAATTATTAGAAGTGTTTAAACTTCTCTCCATTTATATGTAAAATAAGTAAAGACATATGCTAAATTTTAATTAATAATAAAGAGGACACAATTTGAATATGGAATAGATATGTTCAAATGAATCATTCCAAAATCTAAACTATAACAATCAACATTTAATAGACTTAATACTAAAATGGATACCATTACCATTCATAGAATGACTTATGTCTAAGGACATAAAATAGATAACTCCATAATAAAATATCTCCAAGCAACACAGAAAGCAACCAATTGGATAAATTCATGGTGATAGAATTACATAAAATTGTAAACTATTAATCCAAATTAAATGAAATTGATTTTGTCAACGAAACTCTAACATGAATAAAAAAACAATACATGAATAAGAAAACCATCTATATAAAAATTGTAGCTTTAATCCTTGCAATTTTAAGTTCAATTTTTAAGATGTATCTCAATAATATCAGTTATCTTAATTTGAAATAATCTATCCTAAGATTTTTCCCAAAAGAGATTCAGAACATTAATCCAAACAAAAGTTGTGATTTAAGTATATCTTCCTATTTTCTAATGTTTATAAGACATGAATACTATTTTTAAAAATTTTACAATTTTACATTATGTTGGATTAATAAATAATAATATACTAATAACAAATCTTAGAAGCTATTTTAATATAATCATGAAAAAATTAAATTATTGTAGGATTAATATAATTATAAAAATTAAATTCCCTAATGTTTAATATAAGTAAAAAAATTAATTACCTTATACTTAACTATTAGTTTTTATGCAATTAATAATAAAAATGATTAATTAGTAATATCACCCACATGCATACCACACCACCATAGAACACTACTCACAATATCATGAACTCACAATATTATAAACTCACACCATTGTAAACTATGCACACCACACCAATATTGTATCCCAAGTTCCCAATTGAGAGCAACACACAAACACCAGATCCACAAAAGAGGCAAACACGACTAGACAAGCTAGAAAGTCAGAAGGGACATAGACTTACAAAGCATAGAAAGTGAACGAATGAGGGACGGACGAAGCATGATGACAATGTATAACATACAACAATCTAAAGGTTGAGAGAAAATGTGCAGAATTTTCGTGAGGAATGAGAGTGACCAAGTGAGGACGAGAGGAGTGTTTAGGGTTAGATGAATAAAGTAGGTTTAAGTTTTTTTCATTTTAGTCCCATATTTTGTAAAATTTGCAAATCAGGATTGGTATCCACTGATATTTTGAGTACTAACTGGTGCTTAAAATGCTGATAGATACCACTTCTTTGGTATGCCTAGAGAGTTAAATATCCACTTCTCTAGACATACCCTCTACATCACAAAAGTTTTGTACCTAGATGTAATTTTTCAACTACATATTTAACTCTCTTATTTTCCATCAAAATAAGGCTACAACAACAATATTAATGTCACAGTAAAAATCTCAATAAGACACGGGATCTGTGAAGGTCCATAAGTATATAGCCGTATCCCTAATTAATAGAGAGAAATAGCCGTATCCCTAATTAATAGAGAGATTATTTCTGACAGACCTATAGAAAAAAAATTTTAAAAAATGATTGGAAGAAAACAATAGATTAATACATAAATAAATAACTTTAAGTGTAAAAAAATAAAAATAAAAATAAAATTACAAATATAAGTAAATAAGCAAATAAATAAATTAAAAATATAAGTAAATAAAACAACAACCAATTAAAGAAATAAATAAATAAAACAACTAAAGAAATAAATACTACAAACAAAAGTGTTTATGTTGATTAGAAGACATAAGAATCGAAGGAAAAGGTATAAAAGGCCCATAAAAAGAAAGAACCTCTTTATATAAGGTCCTCCACTTGTATCCTAGTCCTCCAAAGTTTCTTATTTAGGGTTAACTCCTCAATAAGCTCTAGTAGAGTTATATATTTTTTATTACCTCTTCTCAATTCTTCTTAGGCCTTCCTTTTCTTCTTTTATGGTCTTTAAGTACAATCTTCTTGCATTTTTTCATTGAAAAATCAATATTTTTTCTTTTAATATGCTCGAACCACTTAAGTTTTGTCTCCCTTATTTTACTATCAATGTTAGTCACCTCCAACTTGTCTCTTACCAATTTATTCCTAACTTTATCTCTTCTTACAGGATTAGACATCTAACGTTTCACCTTCATCTCTGTCACCATTAACTTATGACTATATGCCTATTTGATGGGCCAACACTTTGCTCATATAACATGGTTAGCCTAATTATTACACAATAGTATTTGCCTTTTAACTTAAATGGTATCTTTTTGTCGCATAAAACTCCTAAGGTGCTCCCCTATTTTAGCCACTCTCATTTGATATAGTGCATTATGTCATTATCTATCTTGCCACTGCTTTGGATGATGGATCTAAGGTACTTAAAAAAATCTTTTTGTGGTATGACTTCATTACCAATATTGATCTCCACCTCAAATGCAACCCTTTAACCTAAAAAGTGACACTTTATGTACTCTATCTTAGTCTTGCTCAATTTTAGGGTGTTAAAAGGCATCTTAGGATTGACCTGGCCTCATCCACAGACGAGGTGGCCTATGGCCCGATGGGCACAAACCAACCTTATATTTAAAAAAAAAATAAAAAATGACTTCATTTTTGACGTTTCGATCTGGCCATGGGTAGATCCAAGCCTCCTTGAGCTCAGCCTGAGCTAAACCTATGGCTTGCCTGTGGCCCTATCAATCCGGGCCAAAATCGAGTCGGGCTAAAATTGACATTCCTACTTAATTTAAAGCCTTTTAACTATAGAGTATCCTTGCAAAGTTCTAACTTATCATTGACATCCTCTTTCCTCCACCTAATTCTTTGATTATATTTAATCTTAGTTATACAATCTTCACTGTTAAGTTGTTCCTTTTTTAAAAATCATAGCATTTCCATACATCCAAATGTAATAAACACAAGCATAAAAAGTACAAGTTATTCTCTTATAAATCTCTCTATTCTTCCTTTTAACTCTACACAAATATTATATCCAAGTATCAGACTTTACATACCCAACCCTTAGATCCACCTATTCCATAACCTGTTGAGAAACAAACTTCCATTTCTTCATTCTGTGTAAAGTAGCTAATCTATTCTGGACACACATCCAAACAAAGCACATTTGGGAATTTGAAAGTTATGCCAAATAACACCTAGCCATTCCACGTTTCCACTTGCATTAAGAAATAGATTGTAGAGAGCATGTAAATCAGCCTTACCATTTGATTTGACTTAACCTAGAGGTCTTACCATTTATAATATGAAGGGCTCATCTCAATACTCTTAAAGTTTATTCCACCACCATGAATTGATTATTTTCTTTTTCACTTGCCATATTGATGGTGGTAGGTTGCATAATGTTCTAGTGGGTAGTTTAATATGTATTTAGTTATTAAATTGAATGATTAGTGCATGTTTAGGATAGGATTGTGTTATTTAGTTAAATATTTATGTTTTGAGTGTTATATGGGTTAAAGCATGCTTTTGTGCTTAAATTTTGTGTATTTGAGGTGCCTTGATGTATTTGTTAGTGTTTAAGAATAGATATGGAAGAACGGAGGAGATCAGAGGAAGCCCAGAGCCAGACCTAGGCTTACGATAATGGCCCATGTCACGATCGTAGCTTACGTGATAGATAGTACGGACAACCTATTGAACGTAACTTATCGAGGGACATTTGAGACTTTTTGGACCCAAGAAAACCTTAGGGTTTACCAAAAGAAAAAATTATATAAAGAGAGAGAGAGAACCCTAAAGGGAGCTCCAATTTCTATCACTTTTGGAAAACTCCAAGAAGTAAGAAGAAAAAGGGAGAGAAGAGGAAGAAGTGGAGAGACGAGTGGGCTTCTGCTGCTACTGCTTTTCCAAGCCATCTTAATCCCGTCCAAGTGGCATTTTCTTTTCATCTTATTATTTTTCTTCTTTAAATGTGTAAGATGGATATGATGATGTTGATGGATTTGGGATTGATGATGATGTTCTAACTTTTCTTTAGGGATTTAAACTTGATTCAAAGTTAATCTAGTTGTTTTTGTGTTAATTCATTTAGGTGTTGTGATTAATTGCTGTAACTTCATGCTTAGGTAATAAATCAAGAGAGTGAACCGAATGCAAAATGATTAGGTTGGGTAATGAGAGTTAAAGACCTAATAAACCACGCAAATAATCAAATTGGTAATTATACACAGAGAGATCTCGTGTGAGACCTAACTGTTTATTAGAAGGATTAAGAACTGATTAGGTTAGGGGCTGATTGCTAATCGAGAGATGACATTTTTGGTAACTCAACTTAATTAGGGTTTATAAATTAGGGCTTAGTGATTATAACTCGAGGGAGAGTAAATCACACTACATTAATATAAAAGTGATTAGCTTAGCATTGATGATAAGATAAATCCCTTTCTCATTATTTGGTAATTTTTCTTGTGTGATTCCCTATAGTGAATTTGGTGGTGCTCAATATTCGATTTCTTTTGTGTTAATTTTACAAATTAACTTTCTATCATCTTTTGTGTTTACTTTTCTGTTCAATTTTTATTTTCATTTTAATAATTCTTTAGGCCTTTGATAACTTAAAATTAGACTAGTAATAAACTCCTCAAGGGTGCACTTATAGTATATTGAGGGTTTTAAATAGATTAATAATTCTTCTCCTTTCTTCCATGCCTGTTCTCCAACATTAACACTACATCAAGACACCTCAAATACATAAAATTTAAGCACAAAAGCATGCTCTAACCGATATAAGACTCAAAACACAAATATTTAACTAAATAACATAATTAGATCCTAAACATGCACTAATCATTCAATTTACCAACTAAAAACATACTAAATTATCCACTAAAACATTATGCAACTTACTACTATCAACATCCCTACACTTAAACTTTTGCTTGTCCTTAAGCAAAGACAAAACAAGCAGAACAAAACACATCACATATATATATGCAATAATGGGACAATGACGTTAAACTTCACGGAACAAATTTAACTACAAAAACAATCCTTTAAGTTGTTCTAACTTATTAACTTGTGAAATCTATGTCTAAGTACTTCGGACTAAATATACATACTAATCAAGACTTAATGTCACATTCATTCACTCCTATCATTTACACACAGACATTGATAATTATTTGGTCAATCAAAATTGTAACTATCCTTAAGCAACCTTTTATAAAAAGTCATACTATTCACAAGATTAGTAGGATTTATTAAACGATATACTATTTTTGTTAATTTTATTAACAAGAACCTAGAATTTTGACGCAAAGGCAATCATTTTTGAAGAATGTCTCTCGGTTACTCAACTAGGCCATGTTTTCATTAAGTGACTTGGTTGGAATCTCATTATAGCCTTTTGACAAGAGGGCAAACATTTATGATGAATGTCCCTCGGTTACTAAGCTACGTCATATTCTCAACAAGCTACTAGCTCTATTCATAACCCGATTTATTTCAAAAAGGGCCAGCAAAATAGTTATTTATTTAAGTTTTACACAACACATTTTTTTAGTATTTTTTTGCCGACCTCATTTCTTAAGCTAATCATTCTCATAAAAAGACACTAAAAATGCTACTTATTTGATTGGCCTAAAATTATAAATGAATGTGGTAAACTCCTAAAGGGAATGAACTAACATCGTATCCTAATTAACATGCATATTTAACCAAAACAACCTAGAACACTAATTTCTCAAGCTAATAAATATAAACAAACTAAAAGACTATATTCAAAGCTAAATTGATTCCGTTAAGTCTTAGCCATTGACAAATTGATATACGTCACATCATGCAATCCTAAACAAAACTAACATACAACATATGTAAAATTCACATTCAAATAAAAACATATGATGCACACAACCCTACCCACACTTACAGAATGTATTATCCTCAATGTGAGAAGAACAAACAACAATACATAAGGTGAGAATAAAAATTAACGAAACAAGATAAATATAAGAAAAATTGAAACTAACAATAAAAATAAAAGACAAGGGTTAGAGTATATAACAGTCATGGTGACTGAGGTGGTGATGGTGTTGGAGGTGGTAGTTGAACACCTTGAGTATCGAAATATCTATGACTACGTCGTATATCCTTGCTTTGGCATCTTTGTTCTCTAGCCATCTCCTTTAACACCTTGGCGTTTTCTGAAATGGTGTTGTTAGTGTTTGAGATAGCTTCTATTACCTTCTCCCATCTCGTTGGCTCTTCCTCTTCTGAATCCTTACTGGTTAAGTCCTCCTTCTGTTGCGATGGTGCTGAGCTCAAATTGGCCTGTCCCACCTTGGTCTTGACATGAGATTTTGCATTGATATCTCTAAGTTCCATGTTATGGGACTTCAAGATTTTAGCTCTCGTCAAGTGACGAGTGTTAAGAAACTCGAGATGGTGGACAGTTAGTCCATTGCAATTGACACCTTTTGCAATAGTCGTGACCAAGTACCCCATACCTAAGTTATTGCTTCTCTTTCTTAGAGTAGCAGTAATTGCATTAAAGATATAGGTAGATATGCAGACTTTGACATTGTGATCCATGCTCCACAAGTTGAAAAGTTCCTTTGTTAAACACTTATTTGTTTCACTTTTGTCAAATACAGTTTGACACATGAACTTACGTAATAACAAGTGTTCGGGCTTTGAATAATGTTATTATGGGCATTTTTAGTGTTGGCCCTAGGTCTTTGTTCTTATTTCGTGGTAACAATGCGACAAAATTTAGGAGACTTTTAAAATAAAATAAAAAAATAAAACTACAATAAAGATAAAAATAATTCATAGTGGGAGTAAAAACAAATACACAAAAATTAAAATAAATAGCATAAAATAAAAGGGCATGAAAATAAATTAGAGTGAGAGTTGGATAAAATACAAACAAATGAATAAAGAAATTAAAAAAAGAAACAGAAGTGAACAAGTCACGGTTGTGAGTTATTCTCACGACTGTGCATTTTAAAATATGCGGCTTAAAATACAGAAGAGTCGCGATCAAGCATAGGTACGATCGTGACTTTCAAAGAACAGTCATGGTTCGTCGCGATGGTGGATGTGCATGATCGCGACATCCCTGCTACACACGCACACTTCAAATCTTTATACATTTCAATCTCGATTTCCAAAAATTTCAAACTTTATGTTGTTGGAAAGCTAAAAGAAAGAGCTACAACTTTCATGAAGACAATTTTGTTAAAATTCTGCCTAAATCAATACAGTTTATATATTGAAAGTTTCAAAACTCATTTTTTTGCCTTTTTCTCTTATTCTCTCATCTATCAATATACATTCTATGCAATTTCCAAAAGACCCGAAAACCATCAATTAAAACCATACATTCAAAACTCCCCTTAAAACAATTTACTTCAGATAAATCTATTCAAAAGTTATTGAACAACTAATACTTTTATTTCTAACCAAATTAACACTTAATAATGGAGAAATTTTTGCATATATACATAAGAGAAGTTTTGCTATGCTTACTGTCATTCATTTCTCAAATAATAAAGAGTATGTACATAGCTCCAATTACAAACAAAATTCGCATCAGTAGTATAATACATAAATACAACATGTATGCTCATGCTTGATATGCTTCTAAAGCTACCAAAAATGATCAAAACTAACTTTGTTACAAAAG
>JANQBM010000009.1:18606220-18623532 GCA_025594535.1 Erythroxylum domingense | reverse complement strand
ACATTTAATCATATATCATGCTCGGCAAATTATATCAAAGTACACAACAATATAGCTTGAGAGAATCCCATAAAACAAAATAGAAAAATCGAAGTTTACACCGAGAACAAAATGAGTTCATTTTTTGGAGCTCATATGCCACAAACGGGCAGTCGGGAGAAGGCTTTGGGTCAACATGCACATGACGAATGGAATGGTATCTCTCTTGCCCACACAAGCATATTTTCGGTACTTACATATTTCATATCATATTTATACTTTTATGCTTATTAAATTTTCTATTTTTCATCAATTCAAAAGTAGCATAATTCTTATAAAGCAAACATGATATAAAGTCACAAAATTTTTTTCCCACATTCACAATGTTTCAGGAACAAGCATTTAAGCACACATAAACATATAATAGATCAGCCCATCATCACAATAACCATAAACATATTACCCACCTCTTTACTTATAAATCTAAGCTCAAACTTTTCGTTCCTTTTGTTCTTGCCTTTGACTTTCTTGTTCCCTTCAAACAATCATATTTTCATTTAATCAACATACACGAAAAGTTTATTTCTTAAAGCTCTATTATCCAAAAATAAGCTTAGATTTAATCTACTCTTAGTTTATCTAACTAGAAGAACTAGGATCAAGTTAAAAGTTAATGAAAAATCTAAGAACATAAATCTCTTGTTCTTGTTCTTTCTCTCTTTATTTTCAAAACAAAAAAACCTATTTTCTCTACTTTCTTCTTCTATCAAAACAAGAAAAGAAGATAGAGGTTACCTAAAACTTAGCTGAATATTCTTCTTCTTCTTCTTCTTCTTCTTTTTCTGTTTCTGCTTCTCTTATTCTACTTCTTCCAATGTTTTTCCTTCTCTCTTTTTCTTATTTACATGACTCTCTCTCATTTTTCCTAACCTCTCATAAACGTCTCTCCCCTTTTTTTCTTGTTGTTACACGACTCTCTTCCTCTTTCTCTAGCTTCTTCTAGGTTCATCTACGATCTCTCTCTTTCCTTCTTTCTTACATAAACACGTCTCTTTCTTTCTTATTCTGATTTTTATTTTTCCATTACTTCACTCGCGCACCTTCATTTGTTCTTCTCTTATTAATCTAAAAACAACTCTAATCTTTTAAACGTACCCTTCCATATTTAATCTAATGTCTTCTAACTCCTTAACTTAAGTCTAACACTTCCATATTTAATCCATGTAACCATATTAAATTAAAAATATTCATAAATAAACTCCATAAATTTCTAATTCAAAATTTTTGATTTTTACTTATGACTAAATGCCATCAAATTCTCATTTAATAATTCTAACTTCTAAAAAAAGTTCGGTTTCTAACATTTAGGGTCAAAACTCTCTAGCCCAATCAGTTCTGTCCAATAATGGGTGGCACAAAAGTCAGCCTGCTAATCTACTATGGTTGAGTTAGAAAATCTACCGATTTCACACAAAATATCATAGTCTAAGCCATATGGTTGGCCCCACAATCGAAACCATAGGTCCTTAGGGTTGGTTGGCTCATATTAAGGGGAGGTGAAGAATTCTAGTGTTAATTCTTCATAAACAAGATAATTAAATCACATAAAATTTTCACACTAAATTCTTCCACCTAAAACTTCAACCCGTTCTCTCAATCTAATTATTTCTAATGTATCAAAATCTAAGTGTTTAGGCACAATAATGTTCTTTAAACTAAGGGTATGGTAGCGGTTACCTTCCTCCTCTGAATAGATCGGGAAAGGTGCTCTGTAATCCGCTACCATGTTTCATTATCCACAGCCTAATAGTTGGACTTTGCCTTTTGGTTAGGTGCACTTAACCTCTGTTTGATGTGCAATTCCATTGGATTGAGAGTTGTGAAAATTTTGGAGAGAACCAAAGATTTGAAGATGGGTAGAGAGAAGTGAGAGGAGTTGATTTCTTAGGTTTAAAGAGAGCGTGCGAAAGTGAAAGGTGTAAGAAAAAAGAGGTTAAGTGTAAATATATAGGGTAGAAGGGTAAATTGGAAGAAAATAGCTAAAAATTCGTGCATATCGTGGCCTACAAAAATTCTAGATTCTTTTGATTTTGCTTCTTTCCGCATTTCGTCCCTGAAATCCTCCCATACCTTATAATTACATTGTCACCTCATCATGCTTTCCTTCTAAAAAATTCCCATGTCAACTAATCCTTAATTCCTCCAAGATATTTAACCGGACTCGAAACATATAAAAAAAACATAATGGAAAACCTATTCACTACAAAAGATGGCATAACAAAATGATAAAAAATCATGGGTTGCCTCCTATGCAACACTTCTTTTACTGTCGAAAGCTTGACATGCTTCTTTTGCTCATGGTAGTTTGAACGAGTTATGTAATAGTAGTACGATCATAGATCACATAAATTGCAAATGAGCTACTAGACTGTGATCTCCACCACCCTTCTTCTTCGTCTTCTTCCGCTTATTCCTTCGAGATTGTGGCTTTTTAGGTGAATCTTTATGATCATCACTATGTTCAACCTCTCCACTAGACTTGGTTCTCTTAATTATATATACAGAATTGCGAGAACTTCTTTTATCATTGGACACATTAAATGACACCTTCTTATTCTCCACCTTTAGAGTCAACTTGCCTCCATCAACATCTATAATAGATCAGGCAGTGGCTAAAAATGGTCATCCAAGGATAATTGGTATCTCCAAGTCTTCATCTATGTCCAAAATGATGATGTCCATGGGTGACAACACATTGTGAAACTAGTTAAAATAAAATAACTAGACTACTACTATAACAGTGGTGAGTTTAGGTCGATCCCACAGAGAGTGTGCAAAGTTTATGGAATGAAATTAATCAATGTTTAGGTTTAGCGGGTTTTGGATTTTTCAAACAAGAAAATAAAATGAAACTAGACTAATAAAAAAATTAAAGAAAACATGCAAAAAATGATAAAAGTGGGGAATTTGGTAGGGACCTCGTTCTTTCGTTCAATCTCAGCCTATACCTTAATTAAGTATATTTTATTGATTTGTTGTTCTCAAACCTATCCTAGCAACTATTAATCGTGGGTTAATAATTAACCCGAGTTTTCCCTTAAGTTTTGTTTAATCAAGATATAATCGTTAATTCAACACAACCACCAAATAACCTAGGATACGATCTCTAGATTTAATTAGCCAGTGACATTACGAATTAGGAAAATCGATTAATCAAGGCAATAACTACATACGAATTAGGTCATGTTATCCTTAATGATTACGAATCATTAGTCGCTACACATGAATTTTAACATAACAATTACGGATTATATCAAAATTCTAGCAATGGGTTTGCAAATGAACGATTCAATGAATGCATTAAAATCATCTTTTCATAATACCCAATGGGTTCATACATAAATAACTGAACAATAACAAAAATTTGATTATCCACACACAAAGCTCAAATCAATTAATATAGGATAACACAATCAATTTCTAATGAGAGAAAGAAACAATAAAAATGATGAAATACACTTAACCCAGGTCGTCTGCATCGATGTCACATCTAAACTGGTATCGAGAACTTGTCCTTTCATGGTTCTCTCCAAAGAAAATGCTTCAGCCCCACTCAAATAACCCTAGCTGAAACCCCCTTTGTCTCTCTTCACTGCGCCTCACTGATGTGATGAATTAATGTTTTGCTGGCCACGTTGTTGTTCAATCTTCTTTAAAGACCTACACTGTTACTATGCATGAAATGCAAATGTATGCTAATATTAAATTTTTACATTAACACAATAGTAGCTTGTACCAGCAAAGTGGGAAAAGAAAACGTATGCGTTAAATGCAGGGGCATAAATAGTAGATGTTGACCAAATATTAATTAGTCACATCAATATAACAGTAGCTTGCGCCAGCAGAGTGGGAAAAGAAAACGTATACATTAAATGCAGTGTCAGCTACTATTATGTTGATGTGATCAATTAATATTTGGTCCACATCTACTATTCACGTCCCTCTTCATTACTGTACGTTTTGGTATTGACCAACGACAATGTCTTGCTCTATATGTGCTTCCCAACTGTTACGCTGTCATTTCATGCGTCCTATAGTTGTGTCTTCGTTTCTGATTCTCTTGCTACGTTGTATTTCATTCTCCACATTCCTCGCATACAGATCATGTATGTGCTGACGTCTATCATGCTGCTATCGTTTTTGGTCATTTCTTGCTTCCGTGTGTTTGCTATGTTTTCTTCATATTATGCATGCGTTTTGGTCCATTTATTTCCACCACGTACACGTTTCATGCTTCCACCTGTTGCACCTTAGCTTCATGGACATTGCCTTATACATTGTCCATTATTTAACTTATTACATGGCCATTAAATTAACGTAAATTGCATGTAAAATTCCATGCATAATCATGTAGCTCACGTTCTTTGCATTTTGTGCTTTCATTTTTTTTGTCTTCTTCTTGTCTTTTAAATTTCTTCTTCTTGCTCTATGAAGATCAAAAAATGGCCAAAATATAGAGCTTCAACTCACTTTAACTTATTTGCTTTCGAATTGTACCTAAAATCACATATGAGTCAAAATGAGTATCTTAAGCAATTTCATGTCAATAATCATTAAGTGTTATGGAATAATTTTATAATCAATTAAGCACCTATCAAATTCTCCCACACTTAGGTTTGGCCGTCCTCAGACAAAACATTAAAATTAAGCTCAAAGACCCAAAAATATTAACTCATTTCTCATATGTTCTAAGAATAAATAATCATAAACAAAGATAATGAATTTCAAAAAATCATAGCAAAAAATCAACATTCCAAACTTTTACTCATGATCAATCAACATTCAATATCTTTAAAAACTAAGCAATCTAAAGGTAGAGTCAGAAAATGTGTTTAACTAAAATATATCTGCAAGTGCACTTAACACCATTTATGATCATGACAATCCACAATTTTCCATATCATTTCATTTCTCCACTACTAAAATTCACATGCAAAATTATGAATCAAAGGAATTTCCAAGGTTGTAACGTAGGTAAAGGTAAGGTGAGATGTATTTGGGTCAAGTAGCATGAAAACCATCAAAGCTAGTAAAACAAAGCAACACTCATCAAAAACTGGGTACCGTCAGCTATGACGAATGCAACATTTATATTTCACAAACTTATTCAACTCTCACACAAATCTCATGAAGCATATACCAATATGAGGGAATCACTTATACAATTTATGCCAACAATACATTGAAATCACAAGAGTGAACCTTCCAAGCCAACATCTACTCATATTTAACATTCCCAAATAACACATTCATTACAACTCTAGGAAGATGCATTAATCATGAATAACTTTGCAAACTCATATGCACTTTCTCCTTAATAAATTTATTTAAACAAATTTTTATTCATTCGTTTTCTTTCTCCTTCTTTCTTTCTTTCTTTTTCATTTTCTTTTCTTGTGCTTTTCTCTTTTCTTTCTTTCTTTTCCTTTTTTGTTTTAACACTAAAAGAAACTACATTAACATGGAAATTTCAATGATAAGACATAACCAAACATCTCAACAGTATAACCAACTCGCACATATGCATTCTCCCACACTTATACTTTTATATATCCATAAACTCAACAATCAACAAATGTTTCACTAGCTTCAAGGCTTGGGAAAGACATTTGGTTAGGTTAAAGCATGTAATGTTGCTAATACATAAAGAAAAGGCAATTAAAGCTCAAGGGGGCTTATAAAAAAGGAAAATAATATAAAGGGTAGGCTATTTGGCTAATGTAGTTTGGAAAAGCGAAGAATGCCTAATCATATCCATGTAAATGCATATTATAAATATGCAGTCACGAATAGAAATTCAAGACAAAATCAGGATGTACATGTCATGAAGGTCATACATTATCAAAGGACAATGAGACTTATATGAATTTGTCAGTCTAATAAGGTTCAAAATCTCTTAAGCTTTGTCTACCACTAGTCACTACTCTTCTAAAGATAATGCATATCCACCAATCACAAGAGTAAAAAAACATGCTAAATTTGCCATGAAATTCTCTAGTCAATTCACACTCTAATCATGACTATACAGTCCTAGAATCAACAGAAAAGAGAAAATGTTTGTTTCATTTATTTTATTCTTTCTCTCATTTTGATTGAAAACTTAAAAATATGCAAGAAACAAACTAACATAGAAACACACATGCATAAAAAGTAATGCAAAAATGTAAAAAAAAAATACTTCCCTTGGGTTACCTCCCAAAAAGTGCCTTGATTTAGGGTCGCCGACTCGACTCCATACTTTCCTCATCTGACAAAATGATGATCTTCTGGTGCTACAGTTAGTACCACTTCTACGCGAGGTTGTTTCGAATAAGGCCTTAGTTGATCATCATCCCCATTTAGCATCTTCCCTATCCTCATATTCTCAATCTCGATTGAGTTCATATACTCTGGAAATATTTCAAATGTCTCTTTTCTTTTTTCTTCTTCATTTAATTCCTCTAACCTTCTAGGCAAAGGTAAAGAGTCAGACTCAACAATAATTATTAACTTAGTTTTTACCTTCAAGCTAAAAGATGTATCTTTTTCTACTTCGAGCTCCTCCTCAACTTTTTTGGCACAAGCAATTTGTTGAGGATTTACCTCAAAATTCTCAAGCTCCTCATCACTTTGTAAAATATCCACACAAACGTCCATTGGGTACACCTAAGGTTGATGCGGTTGCTCCTCTTCGATTTACGGTTCCAGATGATTGATATCTCCCTATTGAGGCAATACATCTTGCTGGAATTGTAGAGCATCCTGTCGGGTTTGCTGTACACCTTGCTAAAACAACAGTTTCATATTGTATTGGAACTGCTACATATCCTATTGTAGGCTCTGTTGAAATTAGAGATTGTTAGCAATCACAACATTCATCGATTCTTCCAGAGATGTACCCGAGTTTTGACAAGAAGCTTCTTGTTCACACGAGAATTGCTATGTTTCCTACAAACTATCATGGAAGTAATTCTGATGATTATCCCATCCATAGCAAAAGTTAAGTTGATCAGTCCAAACATTGCTATATGATTGAGAATATAAGTTATAAAAAAAATTACTTCCGTCCATGAATTTTTTTAAATTTTTTTCACAAACACAAAATAGAAAAATTAAAGGATCAACTCAAAAGAAATCAATTATGAACAAATCTATACAAAACACTAATTAAAATCAAAAACTAAAACTAAACCAAAACATCACATTACCTGGCAATAACACCAAAATTGACAACGCATCGTAACGCTAGTCAAAATAAAATAACTAGACTACTACTATAACAATGGTGAGTCTAGGTCGATCCCACAAAGAGTGCGTACAAAGTTTATGAAATGAAGTTAATCGATGTTTAAGTTTAGGGGGTTTTGGATTTTTCAAACAAGAAAATAAAATGAAACTAGATTAATAAAACGAAAATGATAAAACTGGGGAATTTGGTAGGGACCTGGTTCTTTGGTTCAATCTTGGCCTACACCCTAATTAAGCATATTTCATTGAGTTGCTATTCTCAAACCTCTCCTAACAGCTATTAATCGTGGGTTAATAATTAACCTGAGTTTTCTCTTAAATTTTGTTTAATTAAGATATGATCGTTAATTAAACATAACCACCGAATAACCTAGGATATGATATCTATATTTAATTATTTAGTGGCATTATGAATTAGGAAAACCTATTAATCAAGGCAATAACCACATACGATGCGTCATTTAACCTAGGTCATGTTATTCCTAATGATTACAAATCATTAGTCGTTACACATGAATTTCAACATAACAATTATGGATTATATCAAAATTCTAGCAATGAGTTTGCAAATAAACGATTCAATGAATGCATTAAAATCATCTTTTTATAATACCCAATAGTTTCATACATAAATAACCGAATAATAACAAAATTTTGATTATCTATGTAGGGCTAGCCATAATTGCATGCATTACATGCATGATAATACAGCAAAAGTGTCGGAATCAAGATTCTGACACCATGATAACTCGAAAATCACAAAATCAAACATGCATGTATGGATATGTAAATAACATAAAATATAAAAACATTTAACCTTATGTTTCTCCTCCTTTATTGTTTCTTCTCTTTTTTTGAGTTGTTGCAAATACCAAATCCTTCCTTGATCACACAAGAACACGCAAAGATAAAAAAGAAACAATGTATAAAGGTGATTTAAGCACCAAACTAGATGAATTCTATTAGATGCTTAATATGAAAAGATAGATCAAGAATCTTGTTACATGCACTTTGATTCATGCAAGTCTTGCATAAATTGCAAGAACAAGACTCTTGATTCCTTTCTCTTACTCTAGAACTCTTCTAGAGCCCTATGCTCTTACTTAAGTGTGTAAGAAGTGTAAAAACCTTGTGTACATAAGTGAAGAACTCAATTATGTACCTATTTATGCCTCTGTCACGATTGTGGCCAATTGAGCCACGATCGTGGCCTGGACTTGCCTTCGGCCACGATTGTGGCCTGCTTAAATTTGGATATACAATTATGTTTTTCATCCGATCTTTTATGCATGGGACCCTTAGGTTCTCGATTATTTTAGGCACTTGAATTAACTATTAATTCAATCAAATCATTCAGGGTTTCATGATGCCAATTTACTGTAATATAAGTGGATTAACACATGAATTCTTTGATAGTTAATTATCCAACTTATGAACATTTCCATAGACAATTATCGTGTAATTTGTCCTTTCACCATACTATACCCCACTTGGTTCAAAGTATGGGCTATGTGTCAATTCCCACTAGACTAACTAAGTCACATCTAGTCCAAGTGATGTTAGTTCTTATCCTGGAATCTCATTACTCTATGTGTTATTGAAGATTCTCTTCATGACATATAATTGCTCTGGCCAGAGACTCCTATGTAATGACCCCGATAAGAGGTCATGTGTATCATCTCCTTCTACCAAGAGTGGTGAATCCTTTATTGGCTACCCAATTACCTTCGAATACAAATAAATGTAACCCAATCACCACCCTAAGAGTGACCTCGTCTTAAGATAACAAGGAATGATGTCAAAGCACAGGATTCGTATCCAAGATATCCTTGAGCACCTCAAGTCTAAAGATATTTGCACCATTGCTATAATAAGATTAATCATTGACATTCCATAGATCATCCATATGATAATCTCTTAGCGAGTCATCCGATATACTTACTACCCTTAGTAAACATCCACATATTAACTCTAAACATCTTACGCTTACAGTTTGTGAGATCCACTGCTTGATCAAATCAAGGAGTATAATGTGTGCTAGTTTGTTTGGATTAATAATGTCTTGTCTTATTAATCCAATGACTAGAGATTATTTAGATACTAATATAATTGCACATAATAGGAATCTCATTATCATGATATCATCATGATTTCCTTCATGCTATGTTTGTATCATGGAATTCATTAATTCGATTTAAGATCAATATCAATTCATATATAAACGAATATTAAATTAATAAAAAATGTCTTTCACTTTATTAATCAAAATAAAGTTTGTACAAAAGTGCTAAAGGTGATTGCCTTTAGAGCACTACTCTAACAATCTATACACAAAGCCAAAATTAATTAACATAGGATAACACAATCAATTTCTAATAAGAGAAAGAAATAACAAAAACGGTGAAATACACTTAACCCGAATTGTCGGCATCGATGTCACCTCTGAATCGGTGTCGAGAAATTAGCCTTCCGTGGATCTCTCCAAAGAAAATGCTTCAGCCCCACTCAAATAACCCTACCCGAAACCCCCTTTGGCTCTCTTCACTGTGCCTCCCTCTTTTGCAAGCTCTCTTTTGCCGCCGCTGTTCTATTCTCTATTCACTAATGCGACGAATTAATGTTTTGGTGGCCTCACTCCTATTCAATCTTCTTTAAAGACCTACGTTGTTACTATGCATGAAACGTAGATGTATGCAAATATTAATTGCTCACATCAACACAAAAGTAGCTTGCGCCAGTAGAATGGGAAAAGAAAACGTATGTATTAAACGCAGGGCTGTGAATAGTAGATATGGACCAAATATTAATTGGTCACATCAACACAACAGTAGCTTACGCCAATAGAGTGGGAAAAGAAAACGTATACGTTAAACGTAGTCCTTCATCCTATTTTTTGTATCTTGGACTTCATTAATTCGATTTAAGATCAATATCAATTCATACATAAACGAATATCAAATTAATGAAAAATGTCTTTCGCTTTATTAATCAAAATAAAGTTTTTACAAAAGTGCTAAAGGTGATTGCTTTTAGAACATAACTCTAACAATCCATACATGAAGCCCAAATTAATTAACATAGGATAACACAATCAATTTCTAATGAGAGAAAGAAACAACAAAAATAGTGAAATACGCTTAACTCAGGTCATCAGTGTCGATGTCACCTCCAAATCGGTGTTGAGAACTTAGCCTTCCATGGGTCCCTCCAAAGAAAATGCTTCAGGCCCACTCAAATAACCCTAGTCGAAAACCTTCGACTCTTTTCACTGCGCCTCCCTCTCTCGCAAGCTCTCTTTTGCCGCCGCTGTTCTATTCTCTATTCACAGATGTGACGAATTAATGTTTTGGTGGCCACGCTCTTATTCATTCTTCTTTAAAGACCTACGTTATTACTATGCATGAAATGAAAATGTATGCAAATATTAATTCGTCACATCAACACAATAGCAGCTTACGTCATCAGAGTGGGAAAAGAAAACGTATGTGTTAAACGCAGGGGTTTGAATAGTAGATATGGACCAAATATTAATTGGTCACATCAACACAACAGTAGCTTGCGCCGTTAGAGTGGGAAAAGAAACTTGCACTAGTGGAGTAGGAAAAGAAAACATTTTTTCCCACTTTGTTAACGTCGTTTTCTTTTCCCACTCCTCTGGCGCAAGCTACTGTTATGTTGATGTGACCAATTAATATTTGTTCCACTTCTATTATTCACGCCCCTCTTCATTACTGTGCATTTTGGTATTGACTAACCATAACATCTTGCTCCATCTGTGCTTCTCATCTGCTACGTTGCCGTTTCATTCAATCCTTGATTGTGTCTTTGTTTCTGCTTCTCTTACTTTGCTACGTTTCATTCTCCACTTCCTTTGTATGCAGATCGTGCACGTGATGACGTCCATAATACTGCTATCATTTTTGGTCATTTCCTGCTTCTGTGTGTTTGCTGTGTTTTCTTCATATTATACATATGTTTTGGTCCATTTATTTCCACCACATGCATGTTTCATGCTTCCACTTGCTGCACCTTAGCTCCATGGATGTTGCCTTATACATTGTCTATTAATTAACTTACTATATGGCCATTAAATTAACGTAAATTGCATGTAAAATTCCATGTATAATCATTCAGCTCACTTTCTTTTCATTTTGTGCCTTCATTTTTCTTATCTTTTTCTTGTCTTTTAATTTTCTTCTTCTTGCTCCATGAAGACAAGTAAAAATTAATATTCGAAAAATGGCCAAAATATAGAGTTTTGACTCACTTTAAATTCTTTGCTTTCGAATTGTACATAAAATCACATATGAGTCAAAGTGAGTATCTTAAGCAATTTCATGTCAATAATCGCTAAGTGATATGGAATAATTTCATAATCAATTAAATAGCTATCAAATTCTCCCACACTTAGCTTTTGGTCATCCTCAGACGAAACATTAAAATTAAGCTCAAAGACCTAAAAACATTAACTCATTTCCCATATGTTCCAAGAATACATAATCATAAACAAAGATGAATGGCTTTCAAAAAATTATAGCAAGAAATCAAATTTCAAAGCTTTTACTCATGATCAATCAACATTCAATATCTTTCAAAAATAAGCAATCTAATGGTAGAGTCGGCAAATGTGCTTAACTAAAATATATCCACAGGTACACTCAACACCATTTATGTTCATGACAATCTACAACTTTGCATATCATTTCATTTCTGTACCACTAAAATTCACATGCAAAATCATAAATCAAAGGACTTTTCAAGGTTGTAATATGAGCAAAGGTAAGGTGAGATTTATTTGGGTCAAGTAGCATAAATGTCATCTAAGCTAGTGAAATAAAGCAACACTCATCAAAACTGGGTATCGTTAGCTATGAAGAATGCAACATTTATATTTCACATTCCTATTCAGCTCTCACACAAACCACATGAATCATATACTAATCCGAAGGAATCACTCATACATTTTATTCCAACAATACATTAAAATCACAAGAGTGAACCTTCTAAGCCAACATCTACCTCATATTCGACATACTCAAATAACACATTCATTACAACTCTAGGAAGATGCATTAATTATGAATAACTTTGCAAACTCATATGCACTTCCTCCTTGATAAATTTATTTGAACAATTTTTTTATTCATTCTTTTTCTTTCTCTTTCTTTCTTTCTTTCTTTTTCATTTTCATTTTTTTTGTTTTGTCTTTTCTTTCTTATTTTTAACATTAAAAGAAACTACATTAACATGTAAATTTCAATAATAAGACATAGCAAAATGTCTTAACATTATAACTAACTCACACATATGCATACCCCGCACTTATACTTTTGTATATCCATAAACTTAACAATCAACAAATGTTTCACTAGTTTCAAGGCTTGGGAAAGACATTTGGTTGGGTTAAAGCATGTAATGTGGCTAATACACAAAGAAAAGGCAATTAAAACTCAAGAAATATATTGGTCAGGCTATTTGGCTAATGTAGTTTGGAAAAGAGAAGAATGCCTAATCATATCCATGTTAATGCATGTGATAAATATGTAGTCTAGAATAGAAATTCAAGGCAAAATCAAAATGTACATGTCATGAAGGCCACGCGTTATTAAAAGACAATGAGACAAATATGAATGCATCAGTCTAATAAGGTTTAAAATCTCACCAACTTTGTCTACCACTAGTTACTACTCTTCTCAAAATAATACATATCGACCAATCACATGAGTAAAAATACATGCTAAAGTTGCCATGAAATTCTCTAGTCAATTCACACTCTAATCATGATTATATAGTCCTAGGATCAATAGAAAAGAGAAAATGTTTGTTTCATTTGTTTTATTCTTTCTCTCATTTTCATTGAAAACTTAAAAATAAGCAAGAAACGATTATATAGTCCTAGGATCAATAGAAAAGAGAAAATGTTTGTTTCACTTGTTTTATTCTTTCTCTCATTTTCATTGAAAACTTAAAATAAGCAAGAAACAAACTAACACAGAAACACACATGCATAAAAAGTAATGCAAAAATGTATTAAAAAAATTACTTTCCTTAAGTTGCCTCCCAAGAAGTTCCTCGGTTTAAGGTCACTGGCTCGACTCCATACTTCCTCACGTGATAAAATTATGATTTTCTAGTACTATAGTTAATTCCACTTCCACACGAGGTTGTTCCGGATAGGGCCTTAGTTGATCATCATCCCTATTCAGCATCTTCGCTATACTCAGATTCTTAATCTCGACTGAGTTCATACACTCTAGAAATATTTAGAATGTCTCTTTGCCTTTTTCTTCTTCATTTAATTCCTCTAACCTGCTAGGTAAAGGTAAAGAGTCAGTTTCAACAATAATTATGAACTCAGTTTGTACCTCCGAGCTAAAAGATGTATCTTTTTCTACTTCAAGCTCCTCCTTAACTTCTTTGACACAAGCAATTTATTGAGGATTGACCTCAAAATTCTCAAGCTCCTTATCACTTTGTAAAGTTCCACACAAACGTCCCTTGGGTACATCTCGGGTTGATACGGTTGCCTCTCTTCACTCTGCGGTTCCAGATGATTGATATCTCCCCATCGAGATAATGCATCTTGCTAGAATTGTAGAGCATCATGCCAGATTTGCTGTACACTTGCTAAAACAACTGTTGCATATTCTGTTGGAACTACTGCATATCCTATTGTAGGCTTTGTTGAAATTGGAGATTGTTAGCAATCACAACATTCATTAATTCTTCTAGAGATGTACCTGAGTTTTGAGAAGAAGTTTCTGGTCCACACAAGAATTGCTATATGTCCTACAAACTATCGTGGAAGTAATTCTGATAATTATCTCATCCATAACAAAAGTTAGGTTGATCAGTCCAAATATTGTTATATGATTGAGAATATAAGTTATAAAAGAAATTACTTTCGTCTATAAAAATTTTTTAAATTTTTTTCACAAACACAAAATAGAAAAATGAAAGGATCATGAAATAATTGAAAAGAAATCAATTACGAACAAATATATACAAAAAATCAATTAAAATAACAAACAAAAACTAAGACATCACATTCCCTAGTAACAACGCCAAAATTGACAGCGCGTCGTAACACTAGTCAAAATAAAATAATTAGATTACTACTATAGCAGTGGTAAGTCTAGGTCACTCCCATAGAGAGTGCGTGCAAAGTTTATGAAATGAAATTAATCGATGTTTAGGTTTAGGGGGCTTTGAATTTTTCAAACAAGAAAATAAAATGAAACTAGACTAATAAAAACAATTAAAGAAAACATACGAAAATGATAAAAGTGGAGAATTCGGTAAAGACCTGGTTCTTTGGTTCAATCTTGGCCTATACCCTAATTAAGCATATTTCCTTGATTTGTTGTTCTCAAACCTCTCCTAGCAAAAATTAATCATGGTTTAATAATTAACCCTAGTTTTTCCTTAAGTTTTGTATAATCAAGATACAATCGTTAATTGAACCTAATTACCGAATATCCTAAGATACGATCTCTTGATTTAATTAGGCAGTAGCATTCCGAATTAGAAAACCCAATTAATCAAGGCAACAACCACATACGATGTGTCATTTAACTTAGGTCATGTTATCCCTAATGATTACGAATCATTAGTCGCTACACATGAATTTCAACATAACAATTACGGATTATATCGAAATTCTAGCAATAAGTTTGCAAATAAACAATTCAATGAACACATTAAAATCATGTTTTCACAATACCCAATAAGTTTATACACAAATAACTGAACAATAATGAAAATCTGATTATCCATACACAAAACCCAAATCAATTAACATAGGATGACAACCAATTTCTAATGAGAGAAAGAAACAACAAAAATGATGAAATACACTTAACCTGGGTCGTCGGAGTTGATGTCACTTCTAAACTGGTGTCAAAAACTTAGCTTTCTATAGTCTCTCTAAAGAAAATGCTTCAACCCTACTTAACTAACCTTAGCTAAAACCCCCTTTGACTCTCTTCATTACGCCTCCCTCTCTTGCAAGCTCTCTTCCGTCGCCACTGTTCTTTTCTCTATTAACTGATGTGAAAAATTAATGTTTTAATGGCCACGCTCCTGTTCACTCTTCTTTAAAGACCTACGCTGTTACTATTCATTGCTGCGTCTGGTATGAAACGCAGACATATGCGTTAAAGGCAATGCGTACGTTTTCTTTTCCCACTTTGCTGGTGCAAGCTACTATTGTGTTGATGTGACCAATTACTATTTGGTCCACATCCACTATTCACGCCCTTCTTCGTTACTTTTCGTTTTGGTATTAACCAACAACAGTGTCTTGCTCCATCTGTGCTTGTCATCTGCTACGCTGCCGTTTTATGCGCCCCCTGGCTACGTCTTTGTTTCTACTTCTCTTACTGCGCTACATTTCATTCTCCATATCCTTTGCATACAGATCATGCACGTGATGACGTCCATCATGCTACTTGCATTTTTGGTCATTTCCTGCTTCCGTGTGTTTGCTGCATTTTCTTCATATTGTGCATGCATTTTGGTCCATTTATTTCCACCACATGCACGTTTCATGCTTCCACTTGCTGCACCTTAGCTCCATGGACGTTGCCTTATACATTGTCCATTAATTAACTTATTGGATGGCCATTAAATTAACATAAATTGCATGTAAAATTCCATACATAATCATGCCACTCATTCTTTACATTTTGTGCTTTCATTTTTCTTATCTTCTTCTTGTCTTTTAATTTTCTTCTTCTTACTCTATGAAAACAAGTAAAAATTAATCTTCAAAAAATAGCCAAAATATAGAGTTTTGACTCACTTTAACTTCTTTGTTTCCGAATTGTACCTAAAATCACATATGAGTCAAAGTGAGTATCTTAGACAATTTTATGTCAATAATTGCTAAGTGTTATGGAATAATTTCATAATCAATTAAGCATCTATCAGTAGGAAAGGTTAATTTTTCCACCTTAACAAGAACGTCCTTGGACGGTGAATTGATTAATCAACCATCTGCTCACTCATCATGGTTGTTTCTGTTTCTTTTAACTTCATCTTTTGGCATAAAGCGTAAGGCATCATACTTATGCCAACTCCTAGGTTTGCAAAAGCCTTATCCACTTTGACATTAATTATGGTGCAAGGGATGTAAAAATCCCCTTGATCATTTTGCTTCCATGGTAATGCTGCCATTTCATTAGAGTTCTCCATGTTTCCTACTTCACTCGCTAGCTTTTCCAGCTCCTTTATGTTGATTAATCTTTCTTTTATGGATTCCATAAGAGTAAGTCATGTTTTCAGTTGCTTTATTACCTCAAAGATTTCCTTCAACTCTTTTTCTTGCGACTTCCGTTATGCTAGAATAGGGTATGGAATTGCAGGTCGATACTCTTTGATTCCCTTCAAGTTATGTTCATTTAGCAAGAAATTTTTTTCAGCTCTTTTCTTTTCCTTTTCCTTATCTTCTTTAGATTGGTCGAGCTTCTCCTCAATGGCTTGGGTGATAGCTATGATTCTTTCCTTTGGGTTTGTTTTTTCGTTACTTGGAAGGCTCCCCGCATTTGGTGCAGACAGTACATTTGCACACTGATCCAATCAATTTAGGTTGCGTTTAGATTTGCAATACGTTGAGGATAAATACTTATGCACCATAGTTTTTAAACGTAATTACATATTTGGATCTTCGAGTGAACAACTGGAGGTTGGAGAGAAGTACGGTGTCACCACATAAATCGATAAGTAGAAAGACGATTGCGGTAGGAAAGTACTTCTGTGGTAGAAATTTTATTTTTCATTAATAACCTTCTGATAATTATTATTCTCTATTATACCTTCAACTAATAGAAAGCAAGTCCAACGTATCGTCTTTTTCGTTTAATATTTTAATATTTATAATTTGAATTTATATGACTAATAGTATTTTTTATAAAATATTTAATTTACTAAATTTATTTTATTTATATTTTATTTTAATTTAATATTTTGTTATTTATAATTTGAATTTATATGACTAATAATATATTTTTATGAAATATTTTATTTACTAAATTTATTTTATTTAT
>JANQBM010000009.1:18507723-18538497 GCA_025594535.1 Erythroxylum domingense | reverse complement strand
AACGGAAGTTAGTTTCTTTTTGAATTTGGTTGCAGGCGACAACAGTACCAATCTCATCTGTTGTTTTCCAGATAACTGATGCCCTAATTGAGCGTGTTAAACTCTTGGTTCAAAATAAAGGTGCGACGATCAAAGTTGGTCAGCCATCTGAACCATACAAAGGTAAGTCGAACTGCTTTTCTAGGACCATCATGGGTGAGGGTGTAATTGCTCTTTGGAGATGAAGCATTGCAAACGTTATCAGATATTTTCCCACTCAGGCCCTCAAATGTGCATTCAAGGATTACTTCAAGAGGATGTTTAACTTCAAGGAAGGCAAGGTTGACTACTGGAAATAGGTTGCTAAGAATTTAGCATTAGGTGAGTTTGTTGGTGCTTCATCCCTTCTTTTTGTTTATACATTGGATCATGCCAGAGCATGCTTGGCTAATGATGCAAAGGCTGCTAAAAGGGGCAATGAAAAGAAATTCATTTTATGGTTGTTTCTTTTTTATCGACTCTGTAAACCTCTTTAACCTTAGGGAAAAGGTTTTCTAAAGGAGAAGGAATTGTTACATATAAAAATAATATAGTCATTATACAACTGTACTGACATGGGTTGATAGTATAACAATACTTGTAACTGTTTCGTTAGGCATAAATGAAGATGAATTAGTTATGTATCTCTCATTTCTCTAAAGTTCTTTGCCTTCTCTCTTCGTCTGGACTCTTCTCTTTTTTGTTCTTCATTTTTCTTCATAACAATACCTTCCTTTCTCATGGAGTCTCTAAGCCTAATGGTAAAACATTAAAAATATGAAGGTACAACAACTATGGACCTAAAAAGGTTTTCATCCTGTTGGAATTAATCATGAAAGCATTAGATTAAGGAAAGTCATAGTTTTAGCTTTGATGGAATCGCTTGCATGACATATCGCTTGCTCTTTAGTCTTTACAGGACTCGTATGCGACGAAATGAAACCAAATAAAGCAGAAGATTGATTAATATGTAGCTTAGTAATGAAAATCAGATTGCAAGGACTTGTGTTCAATTGAGAAAAAAAAAGAAAAAAAACAAAAGAAATTTATCTAAAAGTATTAAGCTTCAATATCCATTCCCAGGACAATGTGGAAGCTCTAGTTAAAAGCTATCTCAAACTTCAGAAATGTTATACACTCAGGCAATTTACTTGTCTATCAATTAAAAATGCAAATCATGCAATTCGCAAGACTTCCAAACTAGTCTACAAATCAAGCTAATGAAGATTGCGATTCACCACCCAAGAAACAAATTTAAATTGTCGATTAATCATCAGCGATCACCACTGTAAATGGTCAAGCTTGCACCGGCCAAAACTTAAATCTTTTAACCATCTCCGGAGTCAGGACAAAAAAACGTTGTATCGGAGTACTCTCTACTTAGGATCTGACTCGCATGCAAAGATGAACTTCATTTGGGTATAACACACCATCAACTCGGAGCCGTCCCACCGATTATTTACAAACTATGCCAACCCGATAGTAACAAATAAGAAGTCTCACTAAAGATTTAACCTGATCATTAGAATTTAACCAAGAAAATGGAACTGCAATGTTACAACAACTTGTCTTGGTATTCCAGAGAGACAAAGCCACGCCAAGAAACTTTGAGCAGATAAATAGAAAGCAAGCCCTGTCAAGGTCAGTCGAGGATCGGAGTCTTGGAGCCTTCTATTTCACGAAGCAAATGGAGGTCCTTAAACCCAACAAGAAATTGAGCTAAACCGTCAAGAAAGAGAGCACCTTGATACACATTCAACGCACCAACTATCTCAGATATCACATCCTTCCTTAATCGATTAACATCCACGAAAACACTCACCAACTCCTCCATCTCTACCTTCACAGCCTCGTTAATCTTTATCCTTCCCTTGTCTCCATTGAAGTTCAACCAATCCTCTGCGAGTCTACGAACAAGTCCTGCCTGTGCATTTCTCACCCTGTCCATAAGAGCAGGCACCATCAACCTCAAACCACGTTCTATCTGCTCAATCTTGACGATCAAATCGTCCGAAGGTTCTTTCCATGCCATCACCACCTTCCAATGCCTGCCAACCACAACATTTGTGGTACTACTAGTTCCAAGATCATCGTCGCTGTTCTCCTTATCAAGAAATGAACGAACAAGATTGGTGAACACATAAGGGTGAAGATCACCAAGAAAGAGGAAAGGTCTTTCGATGGAGTTTCTCCATGAAGGGTAAAGAAGACAAGGAAGATTGTTGGTGTCAGTGGTTGCGAAAAGGTCGAGCGAGTCGTAGTAGGAGAGAAAATGGTGAAGGATGAGAAGGACATGAGAGGAGAGGAGGGTTGGTGAGGAAGGAGTTGATAAAGATTGGTGGAGGATAGGAAGGAGAGTGTTTTTTAGTGCGTGAAACCAGTTCTTGTAGTAGTGCTTGAAAGGAAGAGTTGCAGGGTCTTTCCTCTTGGAGAGAAGAGAGAAAAGACTAGTTGACATGGTTGAAGAAGAAGAATAACTTTCAAGGGACTGAAGGGAGTGGTGAAGTTTGGGAAAACGTTTGGAATTAAGGAGGTTTTTACGGAGTTAACATTTTATAGTCAGATTGGAGTAGGTCAGAAGTGGAACGAATATTGACGGATTGGGCTTCTAAAGGAATCAAAATGGGTTTCCACAAGAAATCATTCCTTTCGAGTAACTAATCTGTCATGAACAAAGAATAAGGCAACAGTAAGCTTAAAACAACGCACATAGACCTTTCTTACGCAATCGAGCAAAAAACGGCGGCGAAGAAGATGGAAATTAGTGCTCCGCTTTAACCACCATTCTCTTTCACCGACAATTGTGGTCAAACTACTCTATTACAGTTAATTAACAGTATAACAAACGACATAACAGTCATAACCTGCAAAAGCCAAGTGTAATATTCAGGGACATGACCAATACATACAAGGATATTTTCAAATGTTAATGTTACCAACAATATTAATATACAGTTGGAAAAGCCAACAACAGTCACATCTGACCATCTGTTTTAAATTTAATGCAAGGTAGACAACACTCCCAAGTCCAAGCTTATTTTTCCCTTTCCTTCCTGTCTTAAAACCGTAGGTAACATTTCTTTTTTAGTTTTTTTTTCTCTCTGCATCTTTCTGTGTCACAATGGCACGCAAGTTGCCATCTTTTACCATTTTCTGCTTTTGCGTCTTCTTCTGCTTCGTCTTCTTCTTCTTCTTCTGCAACTCCATCATTTCAATCAGAGGCCTTGTAGCAGACACAGAATCAGTTGACTGTACTGACCGTTGGATCCACATTAGACAGCTGCCATCAAGATTCAACGTTGATCTCCTCACAAACTGCTCTCAATACCCTCTTGTTGGCAGTTTCTGCCCGTATCTTTCAAACCATGGCCTTGGTCTAAAGACTCACAACCGCTCTAAGTCATGGTACCGTACAGACCCTCTGTTACTTGAGCTCATATTCCATAGAAGAATGCTCGAATACCCATGTCTCACTTCAGATCCTAATCTCGCCAACGCTATTTATTTACCATACTATGCGGAGATCGACTCATTAAGGTACTTGTACGGTCCTGATGTGAAAAGGAGCAAGGAACACGGAATGGAGTTGTACCAATATCTTCGTGAGAATGAAGGCTGGATATGGAATAAGCGTGAAGGGGTTGATCATTTCTTGGTTATGGCACGTCCAGCTTGGGACTTCTCGCAGTCTCCCGATGCTTATCCTCCAAGATGGGGCACTTCTTTTCTTGAATTACCAGAATTCTATAATGTCAATGCTTTGGTTGTGGAGTCCAGAGCCTGGCCTTGGCAAGAACAGGCAGTGCCTTACTTGACCTCATTTCACCCTCCAAGTTTAGCACTGTTCGAGTCTTGGGTTAGGAGAGTAAAAACTTCACGTAGAACGACGTTGATGCTTTTTGCAGGTGCTGATGGTGTGGCTGCGACTCCGAACATCAGGAGAAGCATTAGAAATGAGTGTGAAAATAGTACCAATGACAGTGGTTTGGTGATTAATGGAGGTTATCGATACAACAAGGCGTGTGACGTTGTTGACTGTTCTAAGGGGATATGCGAGCACGACCCTGGAAGGTACATGAGGCCAATGTTACAAGCCAGCTTCTGTTTGCAACCTCCTGGTGACACACCAACTCGTAGGTCCATTTTTGATGCGATCATTGCCGGGTGTATACCAGTTTTCTTCGAAGAACAGACAGCAAAAGCACAATATGATTGGCACTTACCATCGGAGACGTATCAGCAGTTTGCTGTGTTGTTACCAAAGGAGGATGTGGTGTACAAAGGGATAAAGATTTTGGATGTGTTGATGGCGATGCCGAGAGGTAGAGTTACGAGGTTGAGGGAAAGAGTTATAGAGGTGGTGCCAAGAATAGTGTACAGAAAACATGGAAGCTCATTGGGTTTGAGGTTGGAAAAGGATGCTTTTGACATTGCAATAGAAGGTGAACTGCAAAGGATCAATTCTAGGCTAAAAACACACATTTTTTGATATCTTAGTAGAGTCTTGCCCCAGTGATTATCATATATATATATATATATATTATATTTATTGTTTCCCACTCATTCGATGGTTCAGATGAGCTCGTACAAGTAATAAGTTGATACTTATGAGGTTCTGCTTCTAAAATACACATTTTGGGCAACTATGTTGATGAGCGTACACTTTACAGGAGAAGATGGCACAAAGGACTAGGGGACTCAGTAATGCTTACACATGAAAGGAAAAAAAGAAAAACAAGGTCTTCAATTTTAAGGAACAAAGGCACGGCAGAAATCCGGAAAGTTAAAAACAAAATTTGGTTTTTTGCAGCCACATTATCTCCAGACTCCAGTTAGATGCACTACACAAACATGATTATTTCAACCCCATCTAAGAATTGCCGAACCCCATGTTACACCAGCTCCAAAGCCTGCAGCTGCGATGATGTGGCCAGACTTCACCTTTCCACTTCGAACAGCTTCATCCAATGCCAGTGGAATGGAAGCGGCACTTGTGTTGCCATAATTTGACAGGTTTGCTATGATCCTTTCTGGCGGGATTTCTAAACGTGTTGCAACTGCATCGATGATCCTCTGATTTGCCTGCAGAAAATTCGTGCATTCCACAGCTTCATCATCCTAAGTGGTAACATGACTAGCATACTCCTTGATGTAAACCTAGCAATGTTCTATACACCTTCAAAGTGTACTTTCCTTTTAGCGATCATTTCAAAATTGGGAAATCTCAAACTATGTTCTGTAAGAGACATATAGTGCTACCACGTTCTGCATCTATAATGAAAGCAAAATTCACTACATCTTGCATAGTCATTCTAAATTTAAATGAGGCTTCATCATGCATTACAATGCAATTGCATCCAGTCAATAGCTGTAAATAATAAACTCATAAGGTCTAAAGTCAATTGAGCTTAAGATGAGTGTTTAAAGTTGACATGCGAACCTGGTGAAGCAGTAACCAATCAATGTTAGATCCACTGAGACCAGCCTTTTTAAGAGCAGACTCTATGGAATGGGGCACACTTCGCACAGCAAAACGAAAAACCTCTTTACCGTTCATATGAATGTTGGAATACGACCCACGTTGTGGAGGGAAGCCTAAAACTGAACCCTTAGAACCCACTGCATGATCTACTTTATTCTCTTTCATGACGGCATTTAAATGCCTGCACAGAAGGAAGTTGCATGCTCCATCAGATTTATAGCAGAAGTGACTACATGTTTTTCTTTTTTCAATTGATATAGGCAGGGTACCTTTGACCATCACCATTAGTATGCAAGTCAAAACTGAACAAACCATCATCCTCACTGTCACAAGCCTGCAACGTCATTAAGATTGGAACAGAAATGAACAAGCATCAATTGAATAGTCTTAAGCCACCATCAAGTCACTTGTGGATCATTAGACAAGGAGAAAGGGATGGTGTTATAATTCCTCGATGCCTTCAGCATAATCAAACTTGACAACAATTTCGATGTAAATTTCAACCTTGTATTTTTAGAGAAAGGTTCAGAGTATTGATATTTTTCCAGTTTTAACTGAGTATTTACAATCACACATATACATAACAAGCATAACGCAGCAAAGAGTAAACATTTGATTAATAAACATCCCTACATTCAGTAGCCAGTCAATGCTTTGTCTTGACGTCAAATCGCATTAAGCTTAACTGATAAAAAGAACTAACCCTTTGTGAACATCTGCAACTTGATGAAAGATGATACTAAGAATTCTTACCACATACCCGAGTACTATTCAAATCAAACATCCCAAATATAATCAAAATATTAATCCTAGCATGCGCAAATATCGTGACATCTCTATATCAAAGAGACACCACTGCAGATGTAAAAACTAAGAATCATAGGGAAACAAGGACCATTACCTGCAATAGTACAGCTCCAGCTCCATCACCAAAGAGAATACATGTCGTTCTATCCGTCCAGTCAACAAATCGAGAAAGAGCATCAGCACCAATCACTAATATATTTCGAAATGGTCCTCCTGTAGTTACCACCGCATGTTAAAATATCTTCTAACCCCTGAAAGTCTAATTAATGCTTGTTGCACAAAACTAAACAGCTTTATTACCCCTAATATGACAAGAAGCCGAAACTAGACCCAACATAAATCCGCTACAAGCTGCTGTAATATCATAAGACAAAGGATGTCTTTTGCAACCCAGCGATTTTGCAATCTGATATTGAAATGAAAACATTAAGTAGAAAAGAAAAGCATTGTAAAGAAATTTATAAAAGAATTATTGAAGACAGAGTTTATGTGCTATTTAAAACTCCAAATCATATTTTAAGCTTGAACAATACCAGAAAATTTATGAAACTGATGGTCAGTTTTGAGACCCAACTCAGGATAAATGAAGATTAACAGCATGAGGAGTGATGAACAAAAATAAGAGGACGGAAAGTTGGGAGCAAAATGTGATTATAATTTGCGCTTGCAAGGTTGAATTCAAGGTTAAAACGCATTTCTGATTTTCCACTACAAAAGCAAATGCTCTGAAAGTTAATATTTCAACTTCTTCACTGCCACAACTTGGATGTAAATGGGACACAAACAAAAGTCTTTTATCCAAAACCTTTTTTTTTTTTTGGCACTTATCATCCAATTGAAGTTCCTTTTTTTCCACTTTGCTAAACAAATCATAAAGCGCAATGTTAGCTGTGTATCAAGCGGTTCAGAACAAGTATGCTACTGAAAAGGATCATTTAGGAGGCAAGTTATTCCTCATAATGCTCCCCACGAAGTTTGCAAGCAAGAATGCACTTTGGAAAACATAATTTTCCATGTATGTCCATCAAAGTTCAGTTCATGCTTGTAACCTAACTCCAGGGAATGGTGCTTTAGTAAATCAATAAGAAATTCACTTTTTCAAGAGATATTACACAGTATCAAGCTTTATGCATTGCTCCAACAAAAAAGTTCAGGCCCAACTTCTAAAGTAACACTCAAATTCAACTTTCAAAGCGTCGTGTTCAATGAACTTAGTATAAAGAACCAATTTGGCTCAGTTTATGCTTGAACTTGAGTTGTCAACAGTTCACCATGGTACTCAATTTTAGGTTCTACTTAAGAATCAAGAGAAATCAAATTCAACAAGGCAATAACTACCCAAATGTATACGTGTAAATGAATCATGAATTCAAGAAAGAACTTTAATCAATTCAAAGAAATTTATCAACTTTAATCCCTCAAGAAACTTTATAAACATATTGTAAAATGTGAAGGGCTTCCCTAAATCCACATTCTTATGAAAATTTCTCCTGCAACATGAGTTCAAGGAATGTGGCAGGAAGCGCATATTGTAGCTTGGATTTAGATCTAACAACATCAAGTTGCAATCAAGAACTTTTGTAAATTGTAGTACAAACCAAATTAAGGAAAGAAATGATCTTATCTACAAGTAGATGAAAGATTGTACAGGCAGAAAAGAGTAAACAATTATGGATTCAAATAGCAACCAGATTATCACATTAATCACAACTGCTTGATTCAAGCATGTACATAAATTTAATTTCTTGTTGTGCAACTAGCAATGTAGAATGCATAAGAACTATAAACCATGCACCTTACACCTGAGGAGCACTACCAAACATATCCTCTGGTGTAGATGAGCAGAATAATACCATGTCGACATCATCGGGTTCAATTTCTGCCATCTGGAGAGCTTTTCTTGCTGCTTCTGTTGCTAGAGATACTAAGGTTTCTTTTCCTGAAATGTCATGACAGGAATCAAGTTACTAACTGCTAGAATATAAACATCTCTTAAACCTCAAAAGAGCTGTACTTCTCTGTCCACAGAGAAGAAATCAGTCACTAAAGCACTACAGCTTGTACAGTTGTAGATGATGAAAACCTCAAATCTATATTGATGATTGAAATCCAGCAATCATGAGTTAGATTGCTCTTTGAATAATTACAATAGAAAGCATTGGATGGAAGGATTCCCAGGACTATTCAGGAGATAATATCAAATGAAATGATGACAAATAGGATCACAGTTTTAACAGGGAAACTATCAAGTTACTTGGCTTCAAGTCATCTTTAAATAACTCCATTAACAAGCTCAAACCGGGCTTGCAACCACTACTTGACAGAGTAAGCCACAAGCAAAAGGTACACATCCAGATTTTTCAGATTTCTACCATATAAAACCAAGATGCACCCAAAAGAAAGTAAATGACCTGTAAGAACTCTTCGATTTCGGATCCCAGTCCGAGCAGATATCCATTCATCAGAAGTATCAACAATTTTTGCAAGATCATCATTTGAAACTTGAAGAGTGGGCACTGCTGAGCCACAACCAACTAACTTGCAGCCTTTACTGACAAGCCTGTTGAAATAGTAAGGTCACAAGAAATATGTATAAATTGTTTTCTTTACCATATCTGTAGCTAGCAACTTTTAATTAAGTGAAAAACTAGAACTATGTGCAATAATATAAGAATCAATATTTGAAAAGATAAATCTCAACCATTTCTCAAACCTATATAGAGCTTGAGTTGGAAATTCTGTCTTTCATTATCACTATTTTGGCTAAAGACTAACTGCTTTGTCTACAGATTGGTAATCAGGACAGAGACACAATTGTCAACTGGAGTAATAACTTAATGCATTACAATGGAAGTTGACTCGACTACTCTAATCTGTCCTTGCACAACTTTTTGTAGCTGAGAATGGCATTCAGCTATTTTAATCCATTTCATTCACCAAGATCAATATCCCTTCCTTCATTGCCAACGAAACAGAATCCCGATTAACATTCAGGGGAATCAGTTGGCGGCAAAACATCAAATTGCTGCACCAATGCTACTAATCTTTGTTCACTCGCAAATTCTATTGCTGCATGAAAATTGACCTTTGAGACTAAATTAATTTCCGTAGTCCCACCAAACTAACTTATTGTTTATCCTAGTACGTACAATGAATTTCAGCCAGTTTGTCACCTGAAAAAACACATATATCTACCTGAAAGATCACGCTGAATCTTTTAGTCCATGATCTTTAGCTCCATCACTCGGCTGTAATCAATACATAAGTTTAGTACACAGTTAGTTCTTATCTTAGCTTTCTATGGCCTGATTAAACCAAATGCTCAACCACCGGAAAGTTATCCTTGAAGCGATGTCATGCCAAAAGAATATTAAATTCGACTTTTTAATCGACTATAACTTGATGAAATAATAGTTAACCGCACTATGACGACTAGCCCTTAATCCGTGTAGCAGATACTTCTCTTTTTACAACTAGAGTCAAATGTTCTCTCTTTTTCAGTCCAAATGAACGCCTTTCGATATTTTCAACTGCAAGTGCCACGTCAAGACAGTTGACTTTCACACAAATCTCCCGTTCATTCCGTATGCAAGCAGACTAGTGAAGCAGAGATCCCACAGTAAAAGCAAAACCCCAATAGAATCAAAAACCAATTAAGCATTAAACAAGAAATGATTAAATCGCCAAAGCACTCACCAAGGTGCTCGGGACTCGGAGGGGGATAGCTTCTCTGCGCCTTCAACGTTGCTGGAGCAGGATACCCTCTTGGAGATTCTATCAGTAAAGTAAAAAACAGATCCAGAAGCCTCTATTGAAGGCTTAATCCTACTCTTTAAGTTTGGAAATGAAGGATTAACAAACCCAGATGCATTTGCCATCTAAGAAACACTCTGATCGTGCTTTAAAGATCCAAAAAGCAGGGATCTTTTGACCTATTAGTTCAAACGTTAAAAAGAGGCGTTCAAAACACACGGGCAAATATTGAAAAGGTCTGACCTTTGGGTGAACTTTACATGTCCATGGATATGATATAAAACAGGGCGAGTATGACAGCCCACAAATAGTTCGAGGAAAATCCTACGACTCCCTGAGTTTCCCTCTCTCTCTCTCCAGCGAACTCAGCCATGCAATGCCTTAACAGGCCAATTTCCAAGAATTGATTGTTTTTTCCTACAACAGAAATTTAAATTCCGGCGCTGGTCGTCGCAATGTAGATTTGACGATCGTAAATATTGCAAAATTAAATTATAAAGTCGTCACGTGGATTTTCAGGATTGTCAATATTCCGAAAATTAAATTATTAATTATTAATAGCTTTTTCAACGTCAACAGCATACTTATTATATGATAGTAACATTATTTTTATCTTATATAGTGTAATAACATTATACTTATTCCTTCGTGAACAAAAGCTCAATTTTTCAAATCACGGAAATGACTTATTTGTAAAATACAAAAAAAAAGGTTGCGTAAAATTGATATACTTCCTTCCAACTTTACAAAGCGAAAATCCTTATATACTGAGATTGTCGTTGATGTAGTATAGTGTAATAATGTTTATATTATTAGCATGACAAAACTTACTTTTTTTATAATGAAAATTTAAACATATTAAACATTAAAAAATCTTAATTATTTTTACTGTAATAAATTTTAAGTAAATGAATTTTTCGACAAAATTGTATAATTATTTTTACTAATTCTAAATTATTACAATAATAAAATAAATTAAGTCATTTAAGTTAACTTAATTAGAATGAAAGAAATTAGTTTGAGAAGAATGTAATTTGTTTAAGAGCATATATATGTTTCAAAATACTAAGAATATTAAAATTATAAAGATTTTTTCTAGATAGCATAACATATAAGGGTTAATTAACTTAAAAAACTATACTTTTAAAAGATGTAATGTCTCATTTTCACAGGCAAATATGACCGTTTCCACTAATTAGAAACTTTTTAGGACAATGACATAATTTTCAAGATAGAACCCCTTTTTTTGTAATTTTCCATAGCAAAAAGGGTAAAGTTCACAGCCCATCAACTTTTCACCCGTAAAACAGTTTCATAACGATTTTAAGTTTTAATCACCCTTTCCTTCCTTTTCCTCTCCATTCCTTTTTTTTAAATTATTTAGTTACCTTTCTTTTTTATTTGATTGGGAGGTAGTTTTTGTCATCACCTGAATAAAAGACCTAACCTAAAGCTTTATGTCTGTTTTTTTGTGTGAAAATTATATTTTGAAAGTCAACATTTATAACATTTACAATATAATACAACTTGAATCATAAAGTTTTGAAGCATTCAAATTAAACCATAAAATTTTCAAAATGTTTAGAACAGACCTTAAATGAAAGAAAAATTTAACGGAGTTAACTCCGTATCAATTAAATGTCATCTGTTCAAAAGCATGAGATCTAGTATCCCTTTGGTGTTCCCTATGGCTCTCTGACTAAGGGTACCCCGAGTGGTATTAGAGCTATAATTGTTATTGACTGTGACAATAGTATTCTTGATGAGAGTGACTAAGGAGTCTTTCATAACCATGAGTGAAAAATCTCTACCCAGTGACTCAGTTCATCTTTCTTTTATCCTTTCTATTGCCAATCTCCCTTCTAATGTGAAACATATCTTATCTAATTGTATAGAACACTTTGTGGAAATAACCCGTCTTCTTGAAAAAAAGTCGTGTTTCAAATACTTCTTTATCGTTGCTTCTTTACAGTAGATATTCTCGTGACCTTTCTTATACAAGAAGCATAAAAACTATTTTTCCCACACATCGTCCAAAAGTAAAAGAAATCATTTGAAGTTCTAGACTGGAACAGTTTGGTCTAAAAGCTACAACTGTAGAGTAGTATGTGAAGCTAGAGATTCCTAAGAAGCTTATCTCTCTTTGGAGAGAGCAAAACCATACACAACTTCATGTTGAAACTATTCGTCTTGTTCTTACCGCTCATGGAAGAAAGAGAATACCTTCTACAACTAGGATATCTTTCCTAGACACTGCCTATACTACGTACCAAAACACCTTAATTGGTACTCTGTTGACAACCCTTAATAATGGAAGTGTCATCCTCACTATTGCCCTTGATTTCAATATCAAGTTAGATGATCCCATTTTGTCTAAATGACTCCAAGTTTAGATCCAAATCAATGGAGCAGAGTAAGATCCTACAGCCATTATAGCCACTCTACACCACCAAATGATTTACCATTTGCAGAATCATGCCATAGCTATGAATTTTCCCAATTCCACTTTAAATTCCTTTTATATGGTAGCAGACAGAGCTTATGATCAAACTACCATCATCCAAATTCCAAATTAGCTACCACCAATGGAGCTTGAAAAGCTAATGTCGACTGAATAGATCACTAACTACCTGAAAATGTTCCATGCTCACCATAGGCATTTCTTCCACATCAAAACTCCTTTAATTCTTCAAACCCTTCAAGATGGCTCAGTCAGATTAATTTACACCAGGCCTACAGAAGATCAACTTAGACCCTCAACAACCTCTGGTCTTATTATGATGATTCAACCAGTGTTCTCACATAAAGAAGGCAAAGATGGACATCCAATCCATTATTTCAATTCAGATGGAGAACTTATATATGTTAGCCATCATCGTAGATATTTTGTCTGGGATGTAGATCCCTCCATACATGATGTATTCAAAAGGAACTATCCTTTGATTAGACAACATATCCATCCTCTAGTAGTTAAACCCAAATCTACCAAATCCAAACCTTCAAAACCTAAACCTGGTCGATCTTTTGAACCTTCAACTTCATATACTAAACCAATTGATTCGTGGAACAAGCCTTTGCAAATCAAAACTCCACCTTCTTCACCACCAAAGCCTCATCCTTCCCCATCGACTGGAAAAGACAAAGCTCCTCAAATAGAGTTCATAACAACTCTTACATCAACATCTGTTCTTACTGTATCTGATAAAGAATGTCCCTATAATCATTCTGATATTTGTGAACAAACCTCTGATGAACAATCTTCCAAACTATTTGAACCATCTTCTGATGAGTCTGAGCAATTAGTTGATCTATCTAATCTAGCTTAGATTATGATGACCATGCCTGAACCTACTGTTGAGCTAGAAATTAGTGAAGCTGAGTCTATAGGAACTGAACCTTTTGGAACTTCACTACCACCAGCCCCAACTCCACATCCAAACCTACTTCAGGTCTCTGGTTTACATTCCATGATCTTCCTCCTAAAAAATAAAGAGAGTGCCTCTATGAATTCAGTGCATGGATTGACTTACAAATGACTCTACCAAATAATCCTTCAAGGGATATTTTATCTAAGTTTACTTCTCATTTTGCCGATACATTACGAGAAAGGTGGCAAAGTTTTGATGATTATCACAAACTTCAGTAAATACAAATCACATCTGCTGGCTTACTTCTTGGTGTAATTCACAAAGAATTCATTAGTGACTTTCAGCTCATTAAGTAACAAATTAAACAAAAGTATTTTAAGATGAAGTGTTGTTCTTTGGATAAAAGAGATCTACATAAACATTTTTAACATATGACTGAACGTTATTATCTTCTTAATAGATTCAAAGATGTTAATCTCCATTATACTTTTATTTTCGCTCTTCCAGAAGAATTACAACCTGAGTTACGAAGGACCATTGTTGCACTTCAAAGAGATAAGAAAGATATATCTCTCGGAGAAAGCTGATTATCAGGTCGATTTAGCTTCTAATGACAACCTATGTGATCAACAGGTGTTTTTCAAAAATATGATTAAAGGTGGTCCTCTATTAAAGAAGGCATACAAAAAGCCTTATTTGATGATCAAATGTAAAGAGAAAAAAGACTATGAATGTCATACAAAAAAGAAACATAATCACCAGAAGTTCTCCTGCAAGAAATTTCACAAATCCTATGTGTCTCCTAAGGAAGGCTACAAGCCATTCAAGAAAAAGAAACAACTACGATTTGTCAGATTCTTCAAAAGAAGACATCCTCAAGCCAAAAAGGAAGATCATTGTTTTCTCTATGGAAAGTCAGGACATTTTGCTCGTCAATGTCCTAATAAGACAAAAAGGGATATCAAACTTCTGGATTCCATTGAAGCTATCATGCCCATTTATGATAATGGGAATATTGAAGATCTTATTAAAGAATAATCTAGTGAAGATGAAGAAACAAAGTTTTTTGTTCCTCTTGATTCCTCTGATGAGGATGATAACTCATCTGCTATCTTAGTTCTGATGATGAATGTTTTATATGTTACAACCAAAGAAGCTATGTTTCAAGCTTGATCCCAAACCTATTCCTCATCCCTATGTTCAAATCCAGTTATTGTGCTAAGATAAATATGATAAACCCATTTAAACTATTAGGTACATGGATATTGGATCCTGTAAAAGCATTATGAAGCCCAACATATTACCTTTTGATGCATGGAGTCCCCATCATGAATATTTTACTGCTACTGACAACAATTTCTTCAAGATTGGGCTTATTACTAAAAGGAAAATAGTGATTCATTTTTTCCTTAATTGTGTGGTATGGATTAAGGTTCTTGGCAATAATTTACCTGGCCTAGATATTCTTATTGGAGTGGATGTCTATTTTAAGGCATCTCCATTATATATTTTACCCACAAGAATCAAATGTCATGCCAACTTTAGTTTTTACATAGATCTCAGAAATGTGTTTGAGCTTACTCATGTTCCACCACTATATGAAGCCTTGAGAGATCATTTTTTGGAATATTGCCTTCAGAATCAAGCACAGTTCTCTTATTCCAATCCTTTAAGGAAGGATCCTGACTTCTTCATTTGTCTTCCTTTCAAGAAGAACGAAGACACCAATCATACTAAAGCTACTCATCCAGATATGATCCCTAATGATTTGAAATTTACACAGGAAGAATGTGCTGTCCTTCTTCAGCTAGGACTAATTGAGCCAACTAAATCTGATTGGGCTTGTAAGGTTTTTTATGTCAACAAAAGGTCTTAATAGAAATGAGGGAAAAAGAGGTTAGTTATTAACTATAAACCTCTCAATACTTTCTTACAAGATGATAAGTTCCCTTTGCAGAATATTAGTACTCAAATACTATTTTTCAAGGAAGCTAGCATCTTCTTCAAGTTTAACTTAAAAGATAGATTTTAGCAACTTGGAATTGACCCTCTGAAAAGATACTTGACAGTTTTTTTGTATTCTGAATGTCTAATATCAATGGATTGTTATGTTATTTGGACTCAAGACTGCCCCCTCACTATTTCAACCAACTATGATAAAGATTTATGAGCCCATTCTCTACAGTTCTTTAGTTTACATTGATGACATATTGTTATAATTTAAGGCCTATAAAGAACATCAGGACCTACTCCTATCTTTCATCGATCTCATAAAGCAATATGAAATTATGCTCTCAGCAAAAAAGAGCCATATTAGGACAACCCTCATAGAATTTTTGGGTATGCATTTCCACAATGGTTATTATCAACCCAACACATTTATCACCAATGAATTATTAAACTTTTGTAATGACAATCTCACTAAAACGTGGCTAATTATACATTGTCTTTATCAATGTTGCCGAAAAAGAATCCACCACTATGGAGTAAAGAGCAAACCAGAGCTATACAACACTTAAAGCATGCACGTCAGGATCCACTGGCTTTAAAGATTCTTAATAAAGACCAACGCATCCTATAGACAGACACTAGTGACCATTATTGGGATGCTATTCTTCTTGAAGAAATTGATGAAAAATGTCACTAATATGGTCATGCTAGTTGATAGTTTAAAGAATTTGAAAAGCATTACTATGCAAGCTATAAAGAGATTCTAGCGGTGAAAAAGGGAATTGAAAAGTTTAATTTCCACCTCAGCCTATATCATTTTGTCATTGAAATGGACAACACTACTTTTTCCAAAATTCTTGAGCCTAAAAATAAAACACTAATAGATAGCCAACTACTTCGATGGCAAGAATGGTTTTCACGTTATAAATTCACCATATGCCATATCAAAAGGCACCACAACATCTTGTCAGATTTCCTATCTCGACCTAAAATGTTACTTTAGTTAATCTCTCCTCTTCTCTCTACCAAAATCCCTCTCCTCCTTCCAGTTATGGAATTCCATCAATATGTAAAGACTCACAAATCCTTTCCTCCTTTGTCTTCAAATCCTCCAAATACTTTAGAAGAGGTTTTCTCTCTTCTCTGTCAAAGTTTGTTCTTCTATCTCCATCTAACAATCATCAATCTTCATATTCCTCCTCATCCTTCCCATTTTGATTATGTTACATCATACCGTGTTATATATCATTTTTATGAAACTTTTCGAACCAGCAATATGGCATCTATGAGCCTTATCTGCCTAATATGCCTGTCCAATTTCTCTTCCTCCTCTTCATGTTTATAAACGCCTCTTTAATCCTACAAATGCCAAGTCTCTATTTTGGACCTTCCTTATAGGGTTTTAACCTCTGTCAAAATAGTGTATCGAGATGTCTCAAATTCTAAGTCAACATTAGTTATGGGATATTTCCTTGGCAGATCAAAAAGCTTATGCTATCTTCATTATCCATCATCCTTATTGTTTAACCACATCTGATTACCTCTGCACTCTGAATCATGTTCAACATTGGCGTACCTCTGTTAATTGGCCTATTGAACACACCCAGATGATGATAGATTTACATTCCTTCTTAGACTATCTAAATCAGTATACTTGTACAACCTCATCTTCAAAATGCACTTCTCTAGGACCTTATCCTAGAAATTTTACTCTTCTAGAGCCTATATCTCCTTCTGATGGATATTCATATTGATCAATTGATCTCCACGTTTTGCCAATTTGCTAAGTATACTCATTCTGTAGAGGGGCAACAAGTGAAATAGGGAGTCTACTGGACCAGGTTCAACTAGTTTGCCGGTCCCTGATTATAATTTCTCGTTAATTTTATATCACCTGAATCATTTTATTTTATCCCTCCCTTTAGCAAATATCTTGATATATGTATCTCGATTATAAAATCATCAATAGAAAAAGAAAGAATCAGAATTGATCTGAAATTATTCCAATATTTGACCTTAGACATTGTTTAATTCTAAATCGAATCTCTTTAGAAAGAAAATTTTCTGTCTTATGGTAATCACTTTTCACCACTGAGCCTCTTCACCTTGCTCTTGATAGCAAGGAAGCATCGGTCGGTGTCCAAGTCAGAAAATGAGTCCTATTTGATTTCGTCGAACCTTCACTTCTTTCTGGTAGAGAATTCCATAATTTTTGAATTCAATTGTTCACGACCCGTAGGCCTTCTACCTCTACGCGACATAGTTCTGTCAGACTTTCACCCATTGAGGATAATTCCCCATTGTCCATAGGAGTCTAAGCATAGAGTTTCTCCAAGGACTCTTCCCCCATATCGGTATACTGGTTGTTGAGGGCCCAAGCTCCCCGCCCCATCTAATATCCCATTGACAGAACCAAAGTCGTTCTTTTATCGTTCAATGGCAAGGGGATTCGCTATAGCGGCTTGCCTAAATCTCGTATTTCCTAAGTAGTCCATCGGTCAAAGCAACAATTCTCTTCTTAAAGTAATGTGAAAGGTCTATGCCCTTCTTCTTCAAGTATGACTTTCCTAGTAAAACGGATCTTTGCCTATCTTCCTCTATTGTTTTCGCTCACTAATAAACGACTATGATAATGACAATGGTGACCTATATTCTCTCTTAGCTCCTCTTTAAAGTATTTATGCTTATCTTGTAAAAGAATCTTTGGGACCCAGTGTTTCCCAATTATTCTACCTTTTTCCTATTTTCTTTTTAAAAGTTGCGTGTATGATTACACCTATGGAATCTTTTCCTTAAAGTTGTTTGTTTTTATTCCCTTGCTTCCTCTATAAAAGTAAGGCTTCTTCATTGTTGTACTCACGTTGTATTTTAGAGTTTGAACGTTGTATTACGTTGTAGTAAGAGCTTTGAATGAATAGAAGTTTGTGCATTTTTCATCTTATGGCTTCTTTCTAAGTTATTCTCTCTTGAAAGTTTGATTCTTGAATAATGTTGTCATAGTCATACAGAAAGATAAGTATGCTCCACACTTGCTTCTTTATGAGGATCCTATGTGTCAAAAAATCTTAAACCATAGATCTTATTTGAGGTCATTGTTAAGTCAGGAAAGATTGGGAGTTTAAAATTCCTAAAAGGCAAGCCTTAAGGGTTAATGCCCATTGAGAGAAAGGGCTTGTGTCTCAGCCAGGATACCTGGAATTTACATTACAGGCTTGCTTTGTTTATCCCTAATCTCTAATGGTATCTATTTATAAGCATGAGAGATGGTATTCCTCTGGTGTTCCCTGTGGCCTTCTAATCGAGGGTAGCCCGAGTGGTATTGACATGACATTATTTTTTATATTTTTAAAATAAAAAGTAGGCCCACATTCACATAATTAATTTTTAAATTAATCAAAAAGTGAATCTCGCAATTAAGTGGCAGTGGAGCCGTTGTTTATACATTTCAAACAGTAATTCCCACTCGTCACGTGATAATAGACCCATATTTTTATTTTTTATACAATAGGTTCTACTTTTCATATAATAGTGAGATCCACTTTTTATTTAAAAATAAAAAATAATGTCACGTTAGCATTGAGATGACGTTTACCTAACTGAAAGTTAACTCCGTTAAACTTTACATCCATTTAGGATCTGTTTTAAATGTTTTGAAAATGTCGAGGTTTAATTTAAATTAGGGATGACAATGAATAGGGCTAGTTTAGGGGTTATCACTTTTTTAAAAAATTTCAAAACGGCATCGTTTTGACCAAGCCAAAATTGTGAAGCCTAATTTTAATGTTTCGAAACCTTAAGGTTTTTTTTTATATTTTTCTATAAATATTGAGATTTAAAATACACTTTTAACCCCTTTTTTCCAACTAAACGTTGTATCTATAGAAAAGAAAAACAAGAATTTCTTTGGTATTACAAATCCAATTCTCACAAGATTGTAATATAAAAAATAGCTGAAATTTGCAAAAGTAAAGTTATTGAGACTTTTTCAGATTAAAATCGACATTTCAAAGTATAAATCCTTTTTCTCGTTAAGGGAAAATAACTTTTAAATGAAATTATCCTAAAGGTGACTGCAATTGTTTATTGAAAAGAAATATTTGTTTTATCTCTAAATAATTTCCTTACAAAATTGATACGTGCAAACAACAAAAGTTGCAGCATAAAGAACCCCTTTTTTTAAATTTAAGTTGACGGTCGTTGACCTTGTTATGCTTGTATTTTTATCCAAAAGATTGATTATGCACGTAATTTACGTGACTAATTATTGTCTATACATGTTTTAATAAAACACACTCAAAAGGGTTAGTTATTCTATTATTTTATCATATATAGGCATTTGGTTGGTTGGCAGGCAAGCGTATATTAGATAAGAAGCAGCAGATTAGATCTGCATAGGTTTATCAAAATAGAATGCGAAAAGTGAATGGATGACAATTAGTAGTAGCACTACGATAGATGTATGTTTTGGCTACATTTTAATTGGCGACGAATTGAAAACACCTTTTAGTTATGATTTAATAATTTGTCGCAATAAGTTTGACATTTTGTGACGATTCATAAAATTGTTGCTAAATGAATGTTTTTTATGACGATTTAATAGATTCGTTGCAAAATGGGCTGCCATTTGCAACGACTTAGTAATATCATCATCATATGGCTAGCCTTTCACGTCAAAATTACTAAATTGTCACAAAAATGCTTTTCGCAATGAAATGTTAAATCGTCGTCAAAAGTTTATGTTAAATAATTTATACTAGATGATAATTTCTTAAGAGAAGTTTGATGAATTTTTTATGTGATAGTATTTTTAAAAACAATATTGATTAAAAGATAATTTTTTTAATACTAAGTGTACTTAATAATCCTAAGGTTAATTATAATTGACCTTTATATGGTTTTTCATATTTTTTCATTTGCCTTATTTATAAATTTGTTTAAATAGCTAATGTGTTCAAACTCTATAAATTTGTTTAAACTCATATTATTGTACATAATACTATACCTTCGTTCATACAAAAATTTCATGAAAATAGAATGGAGCATCTAAAAAGATAATTGTATCTAAAATTTTCAAAATTTTAAATATATTATTGAAAAACACATGGTAGGTTATTTAAATTTGGAAAAGTAAAAATTTTTGGGCATAAAAAGAGAATCATATCTAAAATTATAATGGTAATAAGATCAAAATATCATAAATTTAAGTTAACTATTATTATTAATATTATTTGTTAACAATAAAATAATAATACATATAAATATTGAAATATGGTAAGCAATATAGTATAATGATATATGGTAAGTACTAGAAGATGTTAATTAGAAGTTTAATAATTCTTAAGATCAAATAATAAATAAAGTTTCGCGCTTAATATTCCATTATACAGTAAAAGAAATAATTATTTTTTAGATTTCAAGTGATATTAGACTCGGGAGATCTAGTAAAGGGGTTCCCAATGTCTGGAGTCCCAAGAAGTCTCCTTGCATATTCTAAGCTATCAATTGAAACAGCTAAAGATCTTCCCTCGGGGTCTAGTTTATTGACACCCTCTTCCAATAACTTCTTTGCTTTAACTAAATTTGTATAAGATACAGTGAACGATTTCCCAGATGCAATATGGCTGACGGTATTGATGAACTACACGTAGCAAGCATTTCACCTAATGAGAAAATATCAAACAGTATTAGGAGCCCAAATTCGAAAGCATACATACTCGACTGATAAACTCCATCATCGTCACAATGAACAGACATAGGTTTTACAATCGACCACTATTCTGAAACAACCAATTTCCCTAATCCTATATGAACTGTCGAGACATCGTAATCGCCTCCATTTCCATCTATGTTCTTTTGAAGATTGGAGGAAGCTTAACACAACATATAGCATATAAAATTTGATGTTCATATTATAGCTTCATAACAAAAAATGGGATACAGATAATAAAGGATGAGAGGTAGTTCGGATGATACTAAAAAACTTGTAGAAGAAGATCCACTATAGAAGGCAAATGATGATTAGTGTTTGATGAGGAGATTTGTTCTACATCGATTTGTACTTCATTACTTAGAATTTTTTCACATTTCTCCCAACAAAGCTCATTTTTACCATTGAAAACTAGTCGCCACGTCAACATTCCACACTAAATTAATGTTAATAGTTTTATTCTAAAGGTCAATAGAATAATTCTTATTTGAATGTTCCAACATTCTCGCCTCGTTAATTTTGTGATCTATCAAGTGAGATATCTTCATATGATAATGTTGAGAATGTTAAGTGTGTATGTAGTATGTTTATATGATGCATAAACATCCATTATAGCTTCAAAATATGATTACTTCTATGTACATAAACATCCTTTGTAGAATCCTTTAATGTAAGTAGTTGTGTAATTGTGATTTGACTTTAATTTATCTTAATAATTAGCTATTTAGTTTTAAGCTAGTCCATTATATATATGGTTTCATAAAATATATTTTTCAATAAATTGAAATGTATGTATGCTAAAAGATTTTGTACATAAACATTCGTTTCAAATTAGGCAATGATTCTCTAAAACAAACCTTTCATCAAATAGTTACAGGGTTTCGTCAAACAAACACGAAAGGTGAAAAAAAATGTTTACCCATATACATCCAACACAGAAATACAATTTACCATCTTCCAAACATACACAGAAAGGGAAACCCAGCCACCATTTGCAGAACTAAAAACCCATATAAACTTCAAAATTTAGCAAAAAATAGAACACAATAAGGAGGGTTATTGGTAACAAAAATGAAGAACAGTATGTACCAACACATGAGACGACATTTCTTCGATGGTAACGATCAAAAGATGGGAGATGACTGTAAATGAGGAGACAACGCTTGTTCGATGGATTATGAAGAGAAAATGCGATGACTAACATGAAAACGAAGACAACTTTGTTTTCATGTTAATAACCTAGTAGAAAATAACATCATTTGTTGTTAAGCTAAATGATGTCGTTTATTATTAAGTCGGAAGAATTATACCATTTGGCGAGGATTCAAAAATCCATTGCCAAATGGTATGCCATTACTATTTGGCTTCACCTTTACTAACATAATTATATATAACATATGGATTATATGTAACAGTATGAAATTTTTATATAATAAATAAAAAATTATGATTAAATAAAGTAATATATTACATAAGTAAGATATGAAAAAATTTATATATTAGAAGTGTTGATTCATAAATCATTATACTAGTTACAATTATTATCTATACGTTCATGTAACATTATATTAATTACCATGTATGATAATAATAATAACAAGTAAAATAGGGAAATCAATATGAAATATTAATATCATATTTATAAAAATCAAATTTAATATTATTCAAAATCTATTGTAAGCTTAAAATTAAATGTAGTCAACAACAATGTCATTTCAAAGATAAAATTTAATATTAATGACAATGATTGTATAAGTGTAAAAATAAATTTAATTAGCAAAAATGTCATTTCTACTTTTTATTAATCTCTTCTAATATATATGATTTCATAATTTTAGATGGTCTCACAAAATTGTATTTATTATATAAAAATTCTATAGTAATTTATGTTTATGATATAATAAAAATTTAGCAAAATTTATAAAAAATATAGTATTGGAGACAAATTTGTAAATTGGTAGCCAAATCTTGTTATTATGTTGATTAACATTTGGCGATGAATTTCAATAACATAGTCAAATGATGAAGCATGTAAACGTTCTGTTTAACCGAAAGGGCAATGATTTTGTAAAGTTGTAGCCAAATCTTCCTCAGCTAATTAACATTTGGCGACAATTTTTCATAGCATCGCTAAATGTTGCAACATCTATACAAATAAAGGAAAAAAGACCACGTTTTTGCTTCTATTTAACTGAATGGGCGATGATTTTCTAAATTGGTAGCCAAATATTTAGCTACTAATTAACATTTGACAATGAATTAGAGATCGCCACCATATGTTATGGTATGAAAAAATTAACAAAAGGTAACAATTTTGTAATTTGGTAGCCAAATCTTCTTATACTTATTAACATTTGGTGAAAAATTATAAAAGCATTGCCAAATGTTGTGACCTAAACAAATTAAGCAGAAACGATGTCATTTATTCAACAACAAACAACGTTGTTTGGAATCTGTTTAACCCAAACAATTTGGCCTCCTATTTTCTTTCAGCCTCTCCTCTCTTGCATGTTTCCTCTTTATTTTCTCTCCATTCACTGTCCTTCTGTCTTTTTCATTGCAAATCCACCATGTGACATTGTTTGTTTCCATCGTCTCTGGTGAATCGTCGGTTGAGGTGAATTGTTGAATCTTTGTTCTTGGGTTTTTTTAGTTCTTGAACAAACGATGTTGTTTACAAAGTATGTTCTAGGCCTTGTGCAATGATACGTAAATTTTTTGGGTTTGTTTGGACTATTAGTGGTTGGATTTTAGTTTGGATGTGTTATTGTTAGTGAAGAAAGGGAAAAGACATGATTTTTTAGTTACTTTGGGATGAATTTATCATGTCTATAAAGTATTCGATGAAAGTTCTTTGACAATTGGTTTAAAGTGTTTCATATGTTCTGCTTTTAATTGAAGTGATATTTATAAGACAAGTCAATTAACCTAATTAAGTTGTCAATATGCTTATTGTTAAGAAACTAAATAAAAAATCATGAATTTGCATGGATTTCACATTCATACGTAAGAGTGTTTCCCTTTCATAAGAAATCCTTAAAGAAGTATAGTTAGACTTCAAATATCCTCGTAAATTTTGGATCTAACTCTATAAAGAAGATTAATTAGCTTTTGATTAGGATTATAATTCCATATATGGATATGTCCTTTCTTAATTGAGGTCATTTGTTAAGTACACTTAAGTATGCAAATGGAGAAGGAAGTTTTCCATTGTCCACGCTATAATGTTATTCTCCTCTTGATTATGATAACTTATAATTTGTACTTTCTTTGACATAGTTTTGTTTCTCCTACTTAAGTTTTTAGGCCTTCTTAGAATCACCAACTTCACTAGGGTATGTATATATTCATACTCATTATATGTATTGAGCCAGCAACTTGTGAATGTATCACTTATTAGCTTTTTATGAATTTTAGTGGTTAGATTTTAGTGGGAATGTCTTAATGTTAGTGAAAAAAGGGAAAAGACATGAATTTATGACTTCTTTAAAGTGTTCAATGAAATTTCTATTATAATTGACTTAAATTCATATGTTTTGTATTTGGCTGAAAAATTAATTAGAGACTCACTACTTTTTAGTTTGAATGTCAATACGCTTATAGTTCAAAAATTGAATAAAAATGAGGAAAATGCATGTATTTCACATACCTAAACAAGGCATGTCCAAAAGATAACTTCTCATTTTCAAAGAACGAGTTATTAGTGGATGTTTCTTCAGGTCAACAGAACCTAAGTTTATAAATGGCAAGTTAAAATTAAATTAGACCAAGATGAATGAAACAATGAAGAAAATAAATCATTTACCATGTACCTTTGTTATCTGCTATTATAAATTAGTGATGTTAAGCCTAAATAATACGTAAGCAACATACTAAATGTTAGTCAACTTAATTTTTTGAAAACAGCTAGGAAGAAATATGTGAACATATGTCAATAATATAGTTGTAAAAATAAATATGGGAGGAGATCATGTTGCTAACTTAGAAGAATTGTTTATAAACTTATGAAAGGCTAAGGAATTCGAGTGGACCCTAGATTAGTAATAGGTCTTTGAATAATTAAAGTTACTTTAAATGTCCACCATTATTATAAACCTTAAACTTAACTAAAATACCGAGTTTTTCCATAATTCCATTCTTAGCTTTTGCAACATTAATAATAAGTTTTTCCATAGTTCAGTTATTACCTTTTGCAACATCAATATAAAGATAGCTTTGGAATTCTGTGTAAGGACAAGAATCTAATAAAACTAGCTTAAAAATTTTCCAATAACACCTTAGGTTGCCCCAATTAAAATGTATGTAATATTTAAGTTAACAGAACCTTTATCCGTCATTTAATCACTAATTAACATGCTAATAATGAACCATTCAAGAATATTGATATTGAAAGATCCTTATTGAACATTGATGCCAATAAGTAAGTTAATGCATTTAATAAGACATTTATATGCCACATATAAAATAAATAGAGATCCTCAACCATGCAAGACTTTGGATATATATTATATTGCAATATTTTATATAAGATTATCTTTAAGATGTTTTCTTTAAGACATAAAATTTCTTTTGGCATTGGTATACTTTCATAGGCCCTGCTTTGTGTTAAAGAGTGTTGATAAGGATCCAACTTCGTCCTTCTTCTTTGTAATTTACGATTGTCCATCTGTCCAGGTAATTCGTCCAACTATTGTGTATCATATATTTTGGTTTAATAATACCCGTATTGATGTGAAGTGTTTTGTGACAATTTAAAGGAGACCTAAGGATTTTAAGTTATTATTTGCAATATTTTTAGAATCGTTACATCTAAATGAGATATGAATAATATAGGGATTTATTGTAATTTTTCATGAATTTGATGCTTATGGATGATCTTTTGAATAATAAACCCCTAGGATAGTGTATGGGTTGGAAACCCATGATGTAGCTCTTTTGAGTTTTATTGGTGAAATATTACATGAGCTTAAGAGTCACAACAAGAACTTGCTTTCTCAATTCATGTGGTGTAACAATGCCATGTACCGTAGTGTTTGATTGGATTCCAACTTAGGTTATAAACTTGTAGTGATTAATCAAGAAGTAGTAACATTAGAAATTCTCGTATAATTATAGAAGATCCTTTGCATAATAAACCCCTAGGATGGTATATAGGCTAGAAACCCATGAGGCTTGTTAGTGAAATATTCCATGAGTCTAGGAGTTACAACGAGAACTTGCTTTCTTGATTCATGTGGTGTAATAATGTCACGTACCATAGTGTTTATTTGAATTCAAACTTAGGTTATGAACTTGTAGTGATTAATCATTATGTTATATAGAATGAGGATTGCATCTGGTAATTCAGTTATTTACTTTTAATTATACAGTTAGACAGACAAAAGTTAAATGTGTCATCAAAAATGGTCCACTGAATACTTAGGAGTTAAGATTTTCGTGCAATTTGTAAAACATCAAATGAGTGTTGAATGTTGTATTCATTTTCCATACATAGATTGCTTACATGTGAACATTCAAAGTTAAGATGTTGTATATAACCACCTGCTAATCTGAGGCATAGATAAATTCTACACTCTATGGCTTTATCATGGTAAACTTTTAGAAGCAAGTTGTAGTGGAAGTGTTGGCACAAGGGTTGATGATAGTAACAATAATGATGTAAAAGATTTTGATATTAACGATGATGGTGATGATAGGATTGTGGAGATGTTAGAGGATTATGGGAATTATATAGATATTATGAATAATACTAGTTTGCCTAACAGATTGGTAGTATTATAGAAGATAATTTTGGGAAGTTATTGAAAGTTGCTTAAGAAAAATTATATCCAGGGTGCTCAAAATTCTCACATGTATCTTTTATTGTGAAGTTGTTAAATTTGAAGGTCTATAATAAATGGATTAATAAGTCTTTTGATATGTTAATTAACTTGCTCAATAATGCATTACTGATTGGATATAAATTATCCAAATCTTACTATAATGCAAAGAAATTGTTAGGAGATCTTGGATTAGGATATATATCAATACATGCTTGTAAGTATGATTGTGTTATATTTTGGAAGGACAAGGACAGTAAAGATTTTGAAGAGTGTCCCATTTATGATATATCAAGGTGGCGAGTCGATGATGGGAGAGGGAAAAAGATACCGCATAAAATCTTGAGATACTTTCCTATTAAATCATGATTGCAAAGGCTTTTTATGTCAACAAAAACAACCATAGATATGAGGTGGCTTAAAGAGAAGTGCATTGATGATAACATTATGCATCATCTATTAGACTCAATGGTATGGAAAGACTTTGATGGAAAGTTTCCATAGTTTGCACATGATTGTCGTAATGTTTGACTTAGTTTAACCTCAAATGGATTTAATCCTTTAGGTAATATAAGTGCTTCTTAGAGAATATGATCGGTAATTCTAGTGCCATACAAATTTACCACTATAAAAGTGTATAAAGGAGCCTTTTATTTTATTGTCTTTACTTATTCTAGGACTTGCCATACAAATTTACCTCTATAAAAGTGTATAAAAGAGCCTTTTATTTTATTGTCTTTACTTATTCCAGGACTTAGTGCTCATGCTAAAGATATCAATGTATACATGCAACCATTAATTGATAACTTAAACCATCTATAGGAGGTTGGATTAGAAACTTTTGATGTTGTTGAAGGTGAAACATTTAGAATGCATGCGGTCATGTTGTAAACTATAAATGATTTTATAGCTTATGGGAATTTTTTTGGATGGAACACTGAAGGGTACATGATTTGTCCTACGTGTAACCATTAAATTTATTTAATGAGGTTATGGAGTAAAATGTGTTATACGAGACATCTTTGTTATTTAGAATATGGACATAGATGGAGACAAATTTTTTAATGGCAAATTCAAATTGGTTGAAGCTCCTTTGCACTTGTTTAGTGATGATGTGGTTTACTAGCTATCACATTTAGGTGACATTATACCTAGCAAACACCTAAGTAATAAAAAGCGAAAGTAAAGTGTTGTTGAGCTCAATTGGAATTAAAAAGCATATTTTTTCAATTTGCCATATTGGAAGGAATTGTTATTGATGCATAATCTTGATGTGATGCATATTGGAAAAAATATTTGTGAGAATATTTTAAAAATTATGATAGGAATTGATGGCAAATTGAAGACATAATTAAGGCTAGATTAGCCTTAGAAGACATGAATATAAGAAAAGATTTGCATTTGAAAAGAAGAGATGATGGATCATACATTATTCCACCTGCTTTTTACAACATGTCAAAAAGGAGAAGCAAACATTTTGTCAATTTCTTAAATCAGTCAAGTTTCCTGATAGGTATGTATCTAATATAGCCCATTGTGTGAATGTTAAAAAGGGAAAAGTATCGGGGTTGAAAAGTCATAATTATCATGTACTTCTGCAACGATTACTTCCTGTTGGAATACGTGGGTGTTTGCGGAAGGATGTGTCTGTAACTTTAGGTCAATTGGGTGATTTTTTTAAGCAATTATGATGCAAGACACTTTAGGTTGAAGAGCTTAAGAAAATGGAAAAAGAAATAACTTTGATTCTAAGTAAGCTTGAACTGGTATTCCCTCCCCCCCAATCGTTTTTTTATGTTATGGTGCATTTGGTAATTTAATTACCATATGAAGCAAAACTTTATGGACTGGTTCAATTTCAATGGATATTTCGCTTTGAACGGTAATTTATATTAACTTCTACTTTTTTAAAAGTTATTAGTTAGTAACAATTGTTAATATTTTATATTTTTTTTATATTTTTATGCTTTCTTAAGCGTTATATACGTACTAGATCTTGACCTAAAAGGCCTATTACAGAGGCTTATATAACGAATGAATGCTTGACATTTTGTTCGATATATTTAAATGACATCGAAATAAGATTTAATAAACTAGAACGTAACTTTGATTTTGATCAAGATGGTAGCTTGTCAGTTTTCTCCCAAAAAGTAAAGCCAATTGGTGTTAAAAAATATGTGGAGTTAGCTAAAGACGAATTCAAAATTGCCCATTGGTATATTTTGAACAATTACAAGAAAGTCGATGTCACGACTCGAAACCACATCGGGAATATGACAACTACTGCATACTCGGGCTAAGGATACTCACGGTACCCTTAACCCAACTATGCAAGGCTAACTGAATATCAATCTCAACGACAATACAAAATGATCATACATAAAGTCATTTACAAACCACAAGACAGATAAGAGTTAATTTACAAAACTATAAAGCATATTGACATAATTATGAGCCACTACACAACAAAGTACAAAATAGAAACTACCTACATGCGATAATATCCCGAAAATGTCAAAAGACCGTACGATCCACTCAGAACTTCAAACTCACCAAATTAACTTGCATGGTGGAGGGGGGGGGGGAGAGGTGAGTACACTATGTACTCACTGAGCAGAAAAAAACATGTCACGAATATAACACGATATACACTAAGACGGTATAGATAACCCATAAGGTGAACATACAACATATAGAAACACATAGGCCTAGTCTATGAATCAACGTATATTGGTTAGGAATTATATAGGCCTAGCCTATCAATTCACTCATCCGGTGAACATAGATTCTAGTTCCAATACACAAAAGCATAAAAACATCACATGTATGAATCAAATCTCATCAGAAAAACAAATATTAGGGTAATCCAAAACAATCATGTGTGACATCACTAGTCAGTCAAACCAACGTGCACACCTACTGATCCTCGTTCTTGACTCGACTTCATCCGTGCTAAGTCTGGACTACAGTAAACAAGAGCGTCTGACCCTAAGTGATGACCTCGTTGGTGTCCAGACCCCAGGAGTAGAATCACCGGCGAGTCCTATAGAAAGGTGTCGATACGGGGACTCGACTTTTATGTACCAACGTCAAAAGTACAGGGGTCGATAAATTAGTTGTGCCTAGCATACGATTGGTCAATCGTTACCTCACCAATCATCAAAAATCATATGCCAATATTGAATAATAAAATCAAGTAAGGCACTATGCCTTTATTTATCGGTTCAACCGATAAAATGGAATCGTGCCATGGCTCTAAGCTAAAAGATAACACATACACGTAGCATAAATGACTCAGTTATACATATGTAAATTTCAAATGACTCAGTTATACGTATGTAAATTTCAAAACATTATTTCATGCAATAAAAGTCATCTTTTGCACTCCAAGTGCAAAGTTGTTCAAAAATGTAGTTTCAGAAAATAAAACATTATGCTTTATAGTTTGGTGAAAACAATATCCTTTCTTAAAATACGTAATTAAAACATGAAATACATAAGTATACTAGCATCTATTAAGATTCAATTCTACTATGCATTACCTAGATTCAAAATTCACATACAAGTCATCATACATGTCTTAGGGTGATCTAATCCTATATGAGAAATATAGTTTCCCTAACTCACCTCAAAAGAAGGTATACACTCTCTTAATTTCAACAGTCCTCGATACGAGCTCCTTGATTCATAGCTCCCGAGCCTTTATACATAAAAAGACATACGATGAAATTACTACTTAAACATAAATTTCATAATTATATACTATCACATAAGTGTATAAAACACAATACCACTCACATGGTTACTTCCTTACTATTCACATTAGCTTTTCTTTTGCATTTCCTAAGGCATTTAATGCCTTTAATCCAA
>JANQBM010000009.1:18398239-18418342 GCA_025594535.1 Erythroxylum domingense | reverse complement strand
GACTATCGGGTCCTCACACGAGATCTCTCTTTATATAAATTACTGATTTGATTATTTGTATGATATATTGGCTTGTTTAACTCTCATTACCCATTCTAATCATTTTACTATTGGTTCACTCTCTCAATTTGTTATTGAAGCATGCAAATACAAAAAATAATCACAATACCCAATATATTAACATCAAAATAAATCACATTAAATTGATTCAAGAACAAATCCCTAAGGAAGTTTTGAACATCATTAATAACAGGTTCAACATTCTCAAACCCAATTTCAACATTCTCAAACCCAATTCATACATCAAAATGAAGTAAATAAACAAGAGAAAGTAGGAAAGAACTTGAAATGGCTAGGATGGAGTGGCTGGATAGCAGCTGTAGATGCTCCTCTCCCCTTCTCCCCTTCTTCTCTTTCCCTTTTGTTCTCCCTCAAAATGGAAGATAGAGGCCTATGAATTCAAGTTTGTTCCCTTTCTATATTCTTTTATACTTAGGGTAAAATTTAGGTATTTTTGGGCCCAAAAAGTCCAAAATAACCCCATAAAGTTGAGCTTTTGAAGCCAATATGCTTCTGCTATCACGTAAGCCACGGTCATGGCACTTAGGATTTTAATTCTGCCACGACCGTGGCTTGTCCATTTTGCTTATAGGCCACGATCTCAAACACTAATAAATACATTAAGGCACTTAAAATATATAAAATTAAGATCAATAGCATGCTCTAACCCATAAAACACAAATATCTATCTAACTAACATAATCCTAACCTAAACATGCACTAATCGTTTAATTTAATAACTAAACACATACTAAACTACCCACTAAAATCTTATGCAATCTACCACTATCAATAATTAAGTTTTTTAGATGATAAGAGAATTCATGACTAAGTGCGAGGGTATTTCATAATCCTTAAACCTATCAAAATTGAGAGCCAATTAGAAATTTGTTGAACTCCTGAAGAAATGAACATTTGGATCTTGTCTTTATTAATTGAAATCCCTAAAAGCTCTTTAAAAATGTTCATTTAATCCCTTAGAACTAATTGAGCTTGCTTCTACCTTTGAAAGAGAACTAAATTTTTTTACAAATGATAAGTTGCCTATCATCAGCTCTTACATTTAAGAATGATACTTAAAGTTCCTTTCCTGATTGATTACAAATATAGTAAACCTGGTAAGAATTTTTATGCAAAAGTTGAGAGGATAGAGGATAGAGGATTACCTTACCTCATTTCTTTAGCATTCTTGATAAGTTTAGAAGGCTCTTTATTTAATATTATAAGAGACAATTGTGATACATTTCTTAATCCAATCAATAGAATAAAAAAAGATATGAATGTTAATTTTGAGTATGTAATTCTTCTAAAGTGTCTCCTATTATAGTTCTTAAATAAATCAAAGAAAGTAAAATATTATTCTTTATTTGTCTTCCTTTAATAAATTCATCTTATAAAGGATATATTTATAGTGTTAAAACAACTTTCAATCTGTCAACTATGAGTATAAGATGATCTTATAGATGGTGTTACATAAAAAAATTGGTCAAAACTTCTTTAGATAATTAGGAGAGTTAACCTTATGAAAAAGACTAATGAATGTTTTGTTTTTCCATAACATTTTTCCATGATTGAAGAATTCTAGAACTTTTTTAGTAATTAAAGTCTTAATATAAGAATAATTTTTTTAAAAAATAAGTATTTAGACCATCATGGCCTAAGGCTTTATTGGGTTTAAGAGTAAAAGAAGCTTCCTTCATATCACTTGCATTAAGGGGTTTGATTAGGAGCTCTACATCATGACTAGAAATTTGTTTATAGATGAATGATTAGAGAATTGACACAATTATAGAGTCATTTATAGGAATATCAAGAGTATTAAAGAAATAAGAGAATGCCTCATGCAATAAATCAAATTGCAAGTTAATTTGAATACCATAGTTATTTCTAATAAAAGCAATTATATTATTATTTCTCCTTGGGAGAATTGATTTATGGAAGGAGTATAAGTCTTGTCTCCTACACCATCACCACCAAAATCCCCATAAATATCATCGCCCTTCTTTTCTATTTCTTTTTTTTTTGTTAAATTAGTTTACGATTGATTATACTTGAGTTATGTTTTGTTTCCATATTGAGGACAACGTGTTGTTCAAGTGTGAGGACATATATACACTTATATATCATTTGCGTGTGACTTTACATTTGCATTATGTTAGCATTGTGTTTTTTTTTTGTGCATGATGTTTGCATTGTATGAACATATCAATGGCATGAAATTGAAAGAAACTAGCTTATCTATGAATATTATCATTTAATTTATGAGTAATCATGAGCTTGTGAAGTTTATGTTTTAAGTGTTCTTAAGGTAAACATATTGATTAGAATATTATACTTATCTTTTCATTTTATGACACTTATTTGTATACACTTATAATTAAATTCATTTAAATTGGTAGGCATTATTATTAGCCTTTCATTAGAGTGATTGAATAGGAAGAAATGATGTAGATTAGGAAATAAAAAATGTGTGTTCAATAAATGTCCTATTTTGTTGGCTATTTCTTAAGAAAACAAAAGAAAGAGTTAAGAATAGAGTTGTTAGCTAATTGTGAGCTATGATATAACTGACTAACTGGGGCATTGACGATAAAATATTTGCTTTCATATCACAAGGCTAAAATGACACTCCACTCAAGCTTTAAAAATATAACTTAGTTGAGTAACTGGGGGACGTTTATCACAAGTTGTTTACCTTTGCGCCCAAAGCCTAGGTAATCATTAAATAAAATCTAAAAATATGGTGTTGTCAATAAAATGAACAGATTGATCTTCTTGTTAAATGTCAAAAAACTTCCATAAGAAGGTATTTAGTGATGGCCTACCTCTTTAATTGGTAAATAAGAATGAGAGCATGCTTATAAGTTCCATAGATGTATGAATAGGGTGTCAATATTTTGGTTGATATGTGTATTTAAATTAAAGCACTTGGACATGGATGGAATAAGTTATTGTGTTTGAACTTTTTGAGAGATTGATGTTTGTGGCTAAGTTAATTTCCTAAGATTTGATGTCATTATACTATTACTACATTATTGTATGATTTGTCTGGTTATGTTTGTTTGTTTTTTGGTTTTAGTTTTACTTAGGGACAAACAAAGATTTAAGTGTGGGGAAGTCAAAAATTGATTGAAGTTTTAAATTAAAAACTTTCTTTAGTGTAAGTATATAGATCGTATGTTATAGTATAAAAGGTATAATCCCATAAAGATTGTAGTAGTCACCTAACAATTCTTGTAAACTCTGTTTAAGGTAAATAATAAGATAAATAACTAAAGTCACCTAACAATTCTTGTAAACTCTGTTTAAGGTAAACAATAAGATAAATAACTAAAAGTTAAACAAAAAAAAGAATTGATAATTAATAAAAACAAAGAATTGATAATTAAACAATGAAATAAGCAATAATGAATTAGTTGATTGATCAATAATGAAAACTAGGAATTACTTCTATCCTTATTTATTTTCACTTCTCCTTCTTGACTTAATACTATTTAACCTTGGATATCTGATAATTATGATTACCCTCTCTCAAGATCTAACCTATTAATCCCTATTAAAATAGATATAAATTAATTGTGATATCTCGATCTATCAAAACTCTTCCTAACTATAGAATTATATTTGAAGCAATCCTATAACTTACTAATAAATAGTAAAGATCTCTTTTGAATAGCCTATTAATTTGATGTTTATAGGTCTATTAGGGTACTAGCTCTCGTTATGCAACATAACACAAATGATCCAATCTAATCTCTCTATTCAAATTGAATACAAAGTAATAAACATCACAAGCATCTTTCATTAAATCAAAATACAAGTTCTAACAAATAAATCAAGAGTGATTCTTTAAAAATTTTTAGCAATCCATAGATGTAACTATATATGCCAATTAAGTCATCATTAAAATTAAACAAAAATAAGGAAATAAAAGAAAAAGGTGGAGAATTGATTTTTGGTTATCTTCTCTTCTTCTCCTTGTGTTGTAATTCTATAGCTTGTTTTCTTCCAAATGTTGCTCTTTTTTATTTGCTCTTTGATATTTTGTAACCATATTTTTTATTTTTCTCTTCTTTTTTATACTATTAAGCCTTTTACTGTTCTTTCTAGCTTTTCTCTTCATGTTTTTATTCCAAAAATAGCCTTGAATTGTCAAAAAATATAAAAACTCACTACATGAAAAATTGCTCCTTTCACGATCATGTATGGGGTTAATATAGCTCTCTGTCACAAAAGTGTTGCTCCATGCACGATCATGTCAAATGTTGTTCTCCAGCTCCTTCTTCATTTTTCTTCAACTTTTATTGACTTTATTATTAAATGCATTAAACAACCTTTGAAAATTCTTGCCCTAAATAATAATTAATCAAATAAAACACATAATAACATTAGCAAGAACATAAATCTAATTCCTCAACATATGATTACCATCTAAGAAAACATTTGAAAAAACACACTCTAACACCTAAAAAATACACTATAATTTATACCTATTATATGCCTCTTTCAAAATATCAGGGGAAAAAAATCGTTCCTTTGTGTTAGGAAATTTAAGATTAAGGAAGAGCTAAAATTGCTCAAACATAAAAATGGAGTTACTAACTCTTTAGAAGTTGTGACAAGAAAAAAACACTAATCAAAGCACAAAATGAGTTAGATAAACAATCTGGCCAAGAAACTCCTTAATAATCAATGCAACTAATTTACAACAACTCCTTAATCCACCAAAGGTCTAGGATTCTACGGATGAGAGAAGGGGAAAAAACCTCTAAATTTTTCTTGATCTTATTCTTAAACAGAAAAATACAAATAGTGTTATCTCTTTTATCAAGAACGAGGGTCAAATTGTTTCTTCTTAGAAGGATCTAGACAAGGAAGCTACTCTTTTGTTTAGAAACCTTATTGAAGCTATGAAAACTAGCTCCTCATTACTCCCTCTTTTAAGATCATTAATCTCCAATCAATTTGCTAAAGAAGAAGTTGAATCAATAACGAAGCCAGTCATCCTTTGGGAAGTAGAAAGCATGGTTTTTGAACTTGATACCTCTAAAACCCCAGGTTCAAATGCTTGAATGGATTTTTCTATCAAAAGACTTGGATTCATATCATGAAAATAATTACAGATGCCATACAAGAGTTCTCTGAAAGAGGTAAAATTCTCAAGAAGATCAATAAGTCTTTCCTTTTTTGGATTCCCAAAGTCCTAAATCCTGACTCACTAATTACGTTTAGGCCCATATCATGTTATAACTTTCTTCATAAGATCATCTCTAATATCATTACTAATACAATGAAGAAGGTTCTAAAATCAATCATCAGTAACAACCAAAGAGCTTTCATAAATGGCATATCTATTTGATACAATATCCTAGTGATTTAAAAGTTATTTAAGGGGTTACACTAGGGAAAATGGCCCTAAAAATTGTTTTATTAAGGTTGAATTCTTCAAAGTCTTTAACACAATAAGTTGGGATTTTATATTACATCTATTAGAGGCTTTTGAATTTCTTTAGAAGTATAGGAATTGGACAAAGTTTTGCCTCATAAGTACCATTGTTAGTTTTTTAATTAGTGGAGAGCCAATATTATTTTTTCCCAAGAGTGAGAGGCTTAAGGCAAGGTGATTCAATGTCATATTATGTTATGATTGAAAATGGGTGCGTGACCGGCATATGGGACCTGAGGTTCGAAATCCCAGATCACACATAGCCTACTAGTAGCGACAAAATAAATTCAAACCCTAAGAATGCAACAACTCCATATCATAAAATAACAATAGTGCGCATAAGAAAGAAGTTTTACAACTCATGAAATCCTGTTACTACGGACACTACAATAGAAGATAAATGAAAATAAAGAAAGAATATACACAAACATAGGTAAGCTGCAGCAGACACGTCATGGGAGTCCCTGTTATGAAGTTAGTGGTACCTGACTTGAAAAAAATAAAGTTGAGGAGAGTCAAATCTTATTGAGTAAGCTCACATTGTCCTACAATACCTAATGCTATACGCATGGTCATGCATGAATATCAAAATACATGCACATCATACTATACATTCAATTACATTAACAATAAAAATAAATTGTGGGAACAATATCTTTAGGAACCTAATCTCTAAGGGTAAGCCCTCACAACTTTAAACCTCGAATAGTTGCAAGGAGCTATGCATCACCAACGGCCTAGCCACGCTATTATACTCATATAGTCGTAAGGCTCTCTTAATCCAAAGGGAATGTAGGGAGCCAAGCATCACCAATATAACAGTCCTCGCTCAAAGTGTCCAAAGTCATAAGCATCACAAATAAGGATCTGATCGAGAGCCAAGCATCCACTAAGATCGGCCCATAACATATCTCAATATCATAAACAAAATAACTCTCATAGTCATAACCAGCTGCATCTAGTCCTGATGCATACCTATTAGTGACACGTCCTACAAATCCTTTTCTTTTCTACAATCGAACATAGCAATACATATCAAATTATTAAGCATACAATTTATCAAGTAAACATTCAGTTATGTAAGGACCAATGCATGTATGCAATACCTAACCTAACGTATCCACTCAGTTAATTTGATGTAGAAGCTTGTACTAAAGCAGGTACACATTACTATATATATGCATTCGCTATATAAATATATAAGTATCGATCGATATATATATAGATACTCATGCGTATGAATGTGGTTACGCATTGCTACATGTTGTCATATATACCTGCATTAAACATTATTCATTTACTGGTACAACTATGGTAACAGTAAGTTGGTTCCGTCTGAGCCTTCCAATGGGGTCCTTCTCCTACTATACCTAATAAATCGAAAGAAAAATATCTCAATCAGTGCTACTTAGGAGTTATTGGGCTCAAATAATAATTTAGGTATCATCTGAATTGCCTAAGCAGTCTATTTATGAAATTAAAAATTTTCTCCTATTCTTTCCTAAACATTTCGTGATTTTTAATTCACAAATCGTTGAAAATCTCACTATGGTTCTTTAGAGAAAAATAATCAGTATAACTTTTAGAATTTTTATAAAAGTGACCAAAATGGTATCCAGAACAGTATTTGCAACAATCTTAGAATTCAACGACTTTTATACCAAATGAAAGTTGAAACCTTAACCTCTTTTTCCATTAATCAATGATGATCTGGGCCATGACTGGAGATAAGACTGTAGTGCTTTTGTTCTTGACGTTGAGACGAGTTGAATGGTGATGCTGTGACCGGCAATAACCACCAGAAGGAACGGATTGATGATTAGCATTTTTTGTTAGTTTTTCTCTTCAGTTTTTGTGACAATTCGAATGACAACGGTGGCTCAAATGGTTATGGTTATGACAGAATTGTCGAAAGGAAGAGATTAGTATATAACACTAACCGGTTTGAGTCACCGATGGTGAAGAATGGTTGAAGAGAGGAAATTTGTGAATAGTAGTTTTAAGGGGGTTAAAATGAAAAGATGAGGAAATGGGGAAAAAGAAGAAATTGTCTATTATATATATAGCATAAGGGATGTTACATATTACCTATTCATTATGTACATGGAAGTATTAATAAGGCTAATCAAAAGCAATATCAACTCCAATCCTAATTTCAAATTCCATAACAAATGCAAGAGATTTGGTTTGGATTCCCTAAATTTTGAAAGTGATCTTTTTTTTCTCGAAAGCCATGATGCCTCAATCAATTACCTTATGGTTTCATAAAAAGTTTTCAAAGATCTATCTAGGTTGGGGGTCAATAAGAGCAAACATTATAGGTATTTTTTTTCAAGTAAGGATTGGCTTTCTAACATCTCTAGGCTCCACATTATAAATACACCATTCTCAGTTACTTCTAATTCAAGAATGAAGCTTTATATGTAAAACAAAAACAGAGTCTAAAGTTTATGACAACTACTTTTTCTAGTATTAGAACTTTACTAAGTATCCCCTAAAAATAGTTTGAATAATAATGGCAGTATAGTATTCTCAGTCATGATAAGAAAGCCTAGTTACTCGAGCCACCTCCATTGCTAGCTGAGCAGTTGCTACTATTGCCTCTGTTAAAACTACTTGGTTTTAACATATATTATAGTCTTACCTTCATCGATACCTTCAGCATTGTCACTGCCAATGCTCCTTTGTCCAGAAGATTGAAAATTATAACAACATGGTGTTGGGTATTTTTAATATTTTATATTGCTTGTGGACTGGAACTTGTTTTGGGAAAAAAAGTGCATAATTTAGTTTAACCAACAATCACTATTTTCCCAATGTCGTCATTTCTTATTCATTGTAATGTTTAAACCATGTTTTTTTAATAGACCGTAGTAGAGTTCCTCTTCAATGTTGTATCTTATACATTTTTCCACGTCGATGATTTTTTTAAAAAATACTAAAAAAATTACTAGGAATAGTTCTAGTGGTGGCACAACATCAAACAATAGTATTTTATCATGATTGTCGAAGATAAGATGCCAGAGCTTGCAGGCAATAAGGTGTCAGAGGATTGGAATCTCATCGAAGCACACTGATAAGGCTGACGATTGAAACAGTGAGTTTTATACATAGTTATGGGCATTTTGTCAAATCAGCAAGAAATGGGTCACACTTATATTTAAATTAAAAAATACCACGTTGTATATGACGTGGCATTTAACTGACACAGTTAGATTTTTTATCCTCTTAGGGTTTATTTTGAATGTTTTGTAAACAATGGGGTTCAACTTGAATGCTTGAAGTGTTAGGGTTCAACTTAGATTATATTGTAAACATTAAGGTTTAAAATGCACTTTTGGTCAGGACTCTTAGCCATTAGTTATGGTTTATCCAAACCATGACTTTGGAATTTAAAGGAAGTTTGTAACTGAGGAGGGTTAGTGTTAAAATATTATATATTGGACTAATCGTGCTATAATTGTCAAAGAATAGGGAAGTATTTTGCCCATTTTCGAATGCTACATAAGAAGTTTCATCATATATCATCCCATAGTTTCAATAAGCCTCTAACAAACCCGGAAGTAGAAGAGGTACTTCCAATCTTCCATAGGCTTTTACCTTTTTAGATGTAGGTGTTAAACCATCTCACCTATAAGGAGGTTTTTTTGGTGAGGATGCTTTATAATCTTTTTTTCCCTAAGAAATCTTTGTTGCTAGTGTTGATGTGAGTTACAATCCTCCTTTTTTCAAGGGTTTGCACACCTCAAGCTAGGATACTTTAAGGAGGAGCTTTCCTTGCCTCTAGCCTATAGATATCTCTTCATAATCTTCTCAATTTCTTTGTTCAATCATTTCAAAAGAAAAAAAAAGAGAATATTGGTAAACATGGAGAGAATTTAGGGTTGATTTGATTAATAAAACTCTCCCTGCAGACAAGAGTGAATTATTACACTAACTTTTTATGCAACTTTGGATTTTCTCAATTAGGGGATACAATCCCTACATTGGAACTTATTTTTAGTTTACATAGTTTTAGATATTGTTATTTGTATGAAATGGATAGTAGGAATATGTTTCTGGTGAATATGGACATGGGTGTAGGCAAAGAGTGCACTTTGAGAACTTAAAGGCTAAGTAAAGTTGCAAGCCTTGGTAAGGGGATATAATGTAATAAGACAAGCTAAAATGACTCTATGATACATTTAAGCTCTAGTTTACGTGTAGGCTTGTATGCAATTGCAAATATTGCCAGAACTTACAGCAATTGTAGATATTCACAATGCCACCCCACAATCTCTCAGAATTTGAATACAAACCAAATTTAGCACAAGACAATTTAACACATAGACCAGGAAGAATTTTAGGCAAGTTAATCTGATTTTGACCAGATCAACCTCTTCCTTAACAAATTATCAATAAAATTTGAAGCTACCAACCATCAATTGAAATTTGAACATGAAATAATCGACTCAAAGAACACACCTTTTGTTACATCAACCTCGTACCCTCCATCTTGATAGTTATAGGTTACATGATGTTTTAATTGGTATTTTAACATGTTTTTCGTGGTTAATTAATTGATTCATGTATGTTTAGGTTTAGAATTGTCTTAATTAGTTAGATATTTATGTTTTGAGTGTTATATAGGTTAAAGCATGTTGTTGAACTTTGATTTTGTATATTTGAGGTTCCTTGATGTGTTTGTTAGTGTTTGAGATCAAATATTGAAGAACAGAGAAGATTTGAAGGAAGATTAAAAGAAGACCCAAGGTCACAATCGTGACAAAACCATTTTAGGGGAGCCATGATCATGACCTATTCTACCATGATCATGACAGAGAGCATTTTATAGACGCGGACTGACTTCTAAATTTAACTGTTTGAGGGATATTTCAGACTTTTTGGGCCTGAGTAAAACCTAGTTTTTACTTAAAATAGAAAAGAATACAGAAGAGGATAAGAGAACTCTAATTTTCATGCCTCCATTTTGCTGCATTAGGAAAGATTCCAAGGAAAAGGAAGAAGGAAGAGAGAGAAGAAGAGAAAGAAGAAGGTGGAACTTCAACTGCTTCAACCTCCAATCCTCCAAGTTACTTTCTTTCTGTCCATCTTTTATTTCATATAATTGATGTATAAGACGAGATTGATGATGATGAATCTTGGTTTAAGGATGCTATAACTCTTCTTTATGGACTTGTTCTTGATTTAATGTTAATTTAGTTGTTTTTATGTTAATTCATCTAGGTTTTGTGATTATTTGTTATAATTGCATGCTTTGGTAATAAATCGAGAGAGTGAACCGAATGCCAAATCATTGGGTTGGTTAATGAGAGATAAATGACCTAATAGACCATGCAAATAATAAAACTGGTAATTATACTAAGAGAGATCTCGTGTGAGGACCCGATTGTTTAATAGAATGCTTAAGATCTTATTAGGTTGTGGATTAATTGTTACTCGAGAGATTACATGTTTAGAAATGTGATTTAATTAGGGTTTATTAGTTAAGGCTTAGTGATTATAACTTGAGAGAGAGTAATCCACCCTTCAATAATCTAAAACCAACACCATATTAACATAAAAGTGACTAAGTTAACATTAATGATAGGATAAATCCCCTCTCTTATAATTTGTTAATCTTACTTGGTTGAATTTCAATTGTCAATTGGTGGTGAGCAATTTTGATTTAATGTGTGTTAACTTTACAATTTAATTTTCAATCAATTAATATATGATTGTTTACCTTTCTATTTAGTTTTTATGTTCATTTTAATTATTCTTTTAGACCTTAGACAAATTAGCATTTAATTAGTTCACCAACTCCTCGAGGGATCAAGACCTCATATACTACACCCACAACTCATGCATTTGTGGTATATTGAGGTTTTTATAAGATTAAAACGTACTCAACAAGTTTTTGATGTCGTTACTGGGGAGTTAGTGTGATTAGTTTAATTCTTTTAGTCTAAGGAGTTTTTGTCACTCTTATGTCTATGCAATTATGTGAACACAAGAGTTACTAGGAGTTCGAGTTGGATAGCTGAAAATTTATGGGGGTCTTACCATGTTAAGTCCATCACTGGTGCTTAAGACAATTATTGAGGACCATAGTAGGCAACTTGGACATTTATACTATAGCAGAAAGACCAGATTGTTGGAGTTTTAGCCCAATTCTTAAAATATATAGAGAATCAATTCCAAGTCATAGTGAAAACTTTTAGGATGATAATGGAACTGAATTTATTAACAAATAAGTAGCTGAGCTCTTCGAAGGGAAGGGATTTCTACATCAATACTCTTACAGTTACTAACTACAGTAAAACAATGTAGTGAAGCGTAAACATAAACACTTGTTGGAGATTGCTATAGCTCTATACCACCAATCTTCCTTACGAAAGGCTTTTTGTTCAGAATGCGTCCTCACAGCCACTTACATAATCAATAAATTGTCCTCCAGGATTCTAAATTGGTGAACTCCTCATGATTTACTAGTTGACACTTCACCAGCATATGAGCATCTACGAAGCTCTAGATGCCTTTTTTGTGTAAAAGACACCAACATAATAGCAAGCAACTCATGATCCAAATTGGATTACAATAATGAATAGGGTGTAGAGTAGTGCACTAAAGGTAATCACCTTTAGCACTTTTGTACAGACTTTATTTTGATTAACAATGCAAAAGGCAATTTTTATTAATTTGATGTTTGTTTGTTTATGAATTGATATCGATCTTAAATTGAATTAATCAATTCTATGATACAACAAATAGCATGAAGGAAATCATGATGAGAATATGATAATGAGATTTCTATCATGTGCAATTATGTTAGTATCTAAATTATCCCTAGTCATAGGATTAATAAGATAGGACATTATTAATCCAGATAGACTAATACATTTTATACTCCTTAATTTGATCAAGCAGTGGATCTCACAAACCGTAAGCATGAGATGTTTAGAGTTAACATGTGGATGCTTACTAAAAGTAGAAAACACATCGGATGACCCGCTATAAGATTATCATATGGATAATCTATCAAATGTCAGTGATTAATCTCATTATAGCAATGGTGCAAATACCCTTAGACTTGAGGTACTCAAGAATACCTTGAATACTAATCCTGTGCTTGGACATCATTCCTTGTTACCTCAAAACAAGGTCGCTCATGGCGTGGTGATTGGGTACAACTATTGGTAATCAAAGGTAATTGGGTAACCAATAAATGATTTACCATTCCTTATAGAAGGAGATGATACCTACGGCCTCTTATTGGGATCATTACTCAAGAGTCTTTAGCCAGAGTAGTTATGTGTCATGAAGAGAGTCTTCAATGACGCATAGAGTAATGAGATCCCAAGATAAGAACTAACATCACTTGGGCTAGATGTGACATAGTCAGTATAGTGGGAGTTGACACATAGCCATTACTCCGAACCAAGTGGGGTATATTATAGTGAAAGGACGAATTGTACTGTAATTTTCTATGGAAAGGTTCGTAAGTCAGAGAATTAACTATCGAAGAGTTCGTATGTTAATCCACTTATATTCTGGTAAATTTGCATCATGAAACTTTTCATGATTTGCTTGAATTAAGAGTTAATTTAAGTGGTATGAAACCATCCATGATTTTCTTGGATTAAGAGTTAGTTTAAGTGCTCAAAATAACCAAGAACCTAAAGGTCATACACATAAAAGATCGGATGAAAAACAAAGTGTGCATGGTTGTTTTTAAGTAGGCCACGATCATGACTTATGTACATAAGTGATTTCTTCACTTATGTACAAAAAGGGGCTAACAAGTTCTTACACACTCAAGTGAGAGGATAGGCAGTCTAGAAGTGTTCTAGAGTGATAGAGAAGTGTCTTAATTTTTGTTCATGTAATTTATGCTATTGTTGCATGAATCAAATTGCAAGCAATATAGTCTTAATCTTCCTCTCCATTTGAGTATCTACTTAAACTCATCTAATTTAGTACTCAAACCACCCTTACACATTGTTTCTTCTTCATATTTGTGTTTTCTTGGGTGATCAATGAAGGATTTGGTATTTGTAACAACCCAAAAAAGGAAAGAATCAAGAAAGGAGGAGAATTAAAAGGTATATGTACATAAATTTCATGTTCATATATTGTGAGTCTGGAAGTTTTGTGGATGTCATGTGGTCAGAATTAGTTTCCGACACTTCCGCTTCATTTTCATACATGTGATGCATGAATCTATAACTTCTCCAACAGTGGTATCAGAGAAAGGTCATGCATGTATAAGATGATATATGGAACATGGGCAAAGTGTTTGTTAGATTGTGACTGACATGCTTGATGACTTAGAAAACTTCGTATAAATTCTAGAATTTTTTTCTAATTTTCTTTCACATAAATGTTTATAAGGTGTTATATTATGTTTTTGTCAAAGGAAATTGCAATTGAATGCCATTTTCTATTTTAATTTGAATTGATATCCAGTCTATTCATATGTTGGTTTCTAGGAATTTCTAGAAAACTGAATGCATGTGCTGTTTTTGAAAATTTCATAATAATTATAAAACATTTCTTTTCTAATTTTCTTTCACAAATGTTTATAATCTATTATATTATGTTTTTGTTAAAGGAAATGCAATTAAATATTATTTTCTATTTTATTATTAATATAGTTTCAACCTGATGCATGTATGAAGTTCTGGGAAATTCTGGAAATCTGATGAACATGCTTACTTGTAAATTCCATATTAAATTTTATAAAAATTGTTTTAATGAATTTTGTTCATGGACATGCAATATAAGATGTTGCCACGTGTATAAGATGCATAAAACTTGTTGTTAAAGTGATTATCTTATGCATGCATGATGTAGAGTATGACTAGTGTTAGAAGTATTATGACAAGTATCATAGACATGTGATGTGCTGGGTAATTCCACTAACTTAATAAATAATTCCTAGGAATTAGTCTCTATAATGTTTTATTAGAAACATTTAGAATGTGTATAAGAATTTAGAAATTTTCCAAAATTAATTGAATTTGATTCAATTAATAAATCAAGTCAAAGTCAACATTGGTTAGCTTTTTGAAAGCTGATGGAGTTGACTTGTTTAATGACTTATAATGTATGTGTTTCGGTTATAATACCTTAATAATGTTTTTATGAGATAAGAAATGTATTATTTTGATCTAGTAGCATGCTAAGTGCATGTGCTTGATATTAGGGTTTCAGAAATTTTTTGAACATCGAATCGGTCTTTTTAGTATCTAATAGGTTAACTTATTTATCTTGATGACTTTAGCCATCAAGACATTTTTTCTTGTGTAGAAATTTTCTAGATAAATTTATGATGACCTAGGGATATCATAGATGACTAATTGATGTACGAGAATTTTGGAAACCCTAGGGATTAATTTAGAATTAATCTAAGTAGAGCATAGCATTTCTCGTATGACTGGAAAAAGGTATATGTACTAGAATTAAAGTGTTTAATTTGGACATCAAAATGATTGAATTTTAGGTTTCCTAATTGAATTACATTCATAATTATAATTAACTGATACTAACACTAGTACCCAATTCGGTTCAAGACGTGAATCGAATCATGAATTTTTGATGTAAAGTCAAGTCATAACCTCAATTAAACCTCCTTTGTGTGACATGAATTAAATGCATTTTAAGGGTGGTTATAGACAAAGGCTCAATTTAATTGAGTTTTCCATAATATGAATATATATATATATATATATATATATATATACACACACACAATATCATCTAAGTATTAATGAGACCAAAGAACAAATCCCTCAACCAAAATATTAGGACTTACACCTTCCATTGATATGGCGAGAGCTAGAGTTCTTTTAGAGTTGGGTTATTGGGCAAACCCAAGCCCACTCTACATGAATATGTTCAAACCATGGAAATTAGATTTTTGGATTAATGGGTTGGTCTTAACTGGAAACATTGATTTGTTGGGCAAACCTAAGGTCAACGTGGATAGAGGCGAAGTTAGGTTATATATATAGGATGTATACAAATCAAGAGTTAATAACTCAACGAGTGTGCTAAATCTACAGTTGATGGCATAAGTTGATAGTTGCATAACTGAATGCAATTGGTATGAATGGTACCTATCGATTGACCTAAGGTGACTTGTTAGGCAAACCTAAGGCCATTATTGGTGATATTGGATATTGACCCATTAAGAAAACTATAAGATTTCTCGAATTCGTAGTGAGTGTTATGGATTTGAATAAGAATAATAGGACCTATAATGCATGTGATTAAAGTACTTATCAATATGCATTAGTGTACATTCTAACACTTTCTCTTATTCTTCTAGGTTATTGAATTGCCACTATGTCTTCATCCAGTGTGAACCTACACTCTTTATTAGACTCCAACAAACTCATGGGATCTAACTTCTTAGATTAGCTACAGAATTTGAGAATTTTTCTCAAATCTGAGAAACTAGGATATGTCCTAGATGAACCACTTCTTAATCCCCCTACTGCCGATGCATCTGATGAGAATCAGAAAGTTTATAAGAAGCTACTAGATGATAGTGAGCTAGCTAGCTGTATAATGTTGGCCTCTATATCACTAGAATTGGGAAGCAGCATGAGGCTGGATGTTCATATCATTGTCTACCATCTAAGCGAACTGTTTAATCAGCAAGCTAGGTCTAAAAAGTTCGAGACCTCGAGGTTGCTTTTCCACTTTAAACTGGCTTAGGATCATCTCCACTGCAGTATGCGTTGAAGATGTATGGATACATTGAGAGGTTAACCAATTTGGGTTTTGTAATGAATTATGAATTAAGTATAAACTTAATTCTGACTAGTTTGACCAATAGTTATTCATAATTTGTGCTTAACTATTAAATGAACCAAATATCCACATCAATACTTGAGCTGATTAATTTGTTTAAAATAGCTAAGAAAACTGTCAAGAAAGATAGTAAGGTTATGATGCTAGTGTAATTTCCTTCTAGTTCTCGCAAGAAGAACTAAAAAAAGAAGAAGATGTCTAAGAAGACACTGGGAGGTGTAGCCAAAAAGAAGGAAAACGAGACAACATCAAAGGGCATATGCTTCCATTACAACAAGGAAGGACATTGGAAGAGGAACTGCAAAGCTTATTTAGAGTATTTTTCATTGAGGTTAATACTATTTCTGATCAAAACATTTAGGTATTAGATACCGGATGTGGCTCACACATATGTGTTGATATGTAGGATCTTAGGGATAGTAGACTGCTCAAGAAGGGAGACATGGGCCTACGTGTGGGAAATGGAGCAAGAGTTGTTGTATTAACCGTAGGAACATATGTTTTGTATCTTCTTAGTGGGCTAGAGCTAATTTTGGATTATTGCTATTATGTACCCATTGTGACAAAGTAAATTGTATCTATTTCATGTCTTAATAAAACGGGATTTCATTAAACTTTTTCAAGCATTGGTTGTTCAATTAAATTGAATGAAATGTTGTATTGTACTGCTACATTGTACAATGGTATTTACATATTAGATATGTGTAATTCAATTTTAAATATCAATGACAATAAAAGACAAAAACAAGGTAACTTAAAATCATCTTACTTATGGCATTATTAACTTGGCTATATAAGTGAGAAACGTATGACTAAGCTACACAAGCGTGGTAGCTTAGGGTCATTTGATTATGAATCGTATGACATATGTGAATCTTGCTTATTAGGCAAGATGACTAAATTAACTTTTAAAGGAAAGGGTGAACAGGCGAATGGGTTATTAGACCTAATACATTCTGATGCATGTGGTCCTATGTCTATTCATGCCAGAGGCAGTTTTATGTACTTCATTACCTTTATTGATGATTATTCACGATATGGGTATGTGTATCTAATGAGATACAAGTCTGAAGCATTTGAAATGTTCAAACAATTTATACATGAAGTAAAGAAACAGCTCGTTAGAAGTATCTAAAAACTTTGATTAGATCGAGGTGATGAATACTTGAATGAGGAGTTTCTAACTTATCTCAAAGATAATACGATAGTATCCCAGTGGACTCCACCTTACACACTGTAAAATAATGGTGTGGTTAAAAGAAGAAATTGAACCTTATTGGACATGGTAAGGTAAATGATGGGCTTAGCAAATCTATCGAAATCCTTTTAAGGTTATGCACTCGAGACTTCTATTTATCTAAAAAATAGATTCCCTTCAAAATTAGTTAAAGTTACTCTATATGAGACATGTATTAACAAAAAGCCCTATTTTTCTCATATGAAAGTCTGGGGTTGTCCGGCTTATGTGAAGTAGATTCATTCAGACAAGCTTGAAGCAAAATCTAATAAATGTCTATTTATAGGATATCCTAAAGAAATAATTAGATATCAATTCTATAATGCTTTAGAGTAAAAGGTGTTTATCTCAAAGCCTATTGTCTTTCTAGCGAAAGAGTTTCTTCTAAAAGAAGACAGCGGGAGCTAAGTTAAACTTGATGAAGTTCATGATGCTCAAACATATGTAGATCAACTACCTGAACCCGAAATAATTGTTCACGTAGATAAGACAACAGTTGAACCTTCTGACACATAAAATGTTCGTAGGTCAAGTAGGATATGCAATGTTCCAGAGAGATATGGATTTCTTGTAAGTTAACAAAATGATGTATTACTCATAGAGGATGATGAGCCGGTAACCTATGAAAAGGCTCTGGAGAGTTCAGAATCTGAAAAATGGCTTCAAGCCATAAAGTTCGAAATGGATTCCATGTTTGAAAATGAAATATAGACTTTGGTTGAGCCACCTGAAGGGCTAAAACCCATAAGGTACAAGTGGATTTTCAAGAAGAAAATCGACATGTATGGTAATGTGATTATCTATAAAGCAAGGCTAGTTGCTAAAGATTATCATCAAAGACAAGGAATTGACTATGACGAAGCATTTAGCACCATAGCCATGCTTAAATCCATTAGAATACTCCTAGCCATTGTTGCTCATTATGATTATGAGATATGGAAAATGGATGTGAAGACTACTTTCCTAAATAGAAACCTAGTTTATGATGTGTATATGATACAACTTGAGGGCTTCATATCCAAATATGAAAAAAAAGGTATGCAAGCTTTAGAAATCCATTTATGGATTGAGGCAAGCATCCAAGAATTGGAACATCCAATTTGATGAGATAATCAAAGAGTTTGGTTTCTCAAAAAATCTTGATGAACCTTGTGTCTATAAGAAGTTTAGTGGGAGTGCTATCATATTCTTTGTGTTATATGTGGATGACATATTACTAATAGGAAATGATGTCTCAAGTTTGCAACCAGTCAAAGTTTGGTAGTCCCATAATTTTTCCATAAAAGACCTTGGAAAATTAACTTATATATTGGGAATAAAGATCTATATAGATAAATTAAGGAAGTTGCTAGGTCTTTCACAATCAACTTATATAGATAAAATGCTAAAGAAGTTTAACATGGAATAGTCTAAGAGGTGTTTCTTTCTATGACTTGTAGGATAAAACTCTCGAAATCTATGTGTCCCAACACGTAAGATGAGAGGACTCGCATGAGTATGATCCCATATACTTCGGCAATAGGATCAATCGTGTAGGCTATGTTATGTACAAGACTTGATATATCATATACTTTAAGTGTTACGAGTATATATCAATTAGATCCTGGTGAGTGTCACTAGGTGGCTATCAAGAATATCCTAAAGTACTTGAGAAGGACTAAGGATGTATTCTTGATATATGGAAATGGAGATCTTGTAGTGAGAGGACATACAAATTCTAGTTTTCAATATGACCAGGATGACTTTAAATCCCAGTCAAGTTATGTTTTCACATTGAATGGTGGAGCAGTCAGTTGGAAGAGTTCTAAATAAGAGACGACTACAGATTTGACGACTGAGTCAGAGTATAATGCAGCTATGAAAGTGACAAAAGAAGCTATTTGGATCAAGAAGTTCGTTGTGGAATTTGAAGTGATTTTGAGCATAGTAAACCTACTACTATTGTACTATGACAAAAATGGGGGCTATTGCTGAAGCTAAGGAACCAAGGTCTTATAAGAGGTCCAAGCACGTACTTAGTAGATATCATCTGATCAGGGAGATTATTGATAGAGTTGATGTGAAGATAGAAAGAGTGCCCACAGATTAGAACATCGTTGATCCTTTGACTAAGTCACATCCTCAAATGAAATTTGATTCTAGTGTACTTGCCTATAGTATTAGATACAAAGCTGATTGGCTTTAGTGCAAGTAGGAGATTGTTAGAGTAGTGCTCTAAAGGCAATCACTTTTAGAACTTTTGTACAAACTTTATTTTGATTAATAAAGGGAAAGGCAATTTTCATTAATTTGATGTTTGTTTTTTTATGAATTGATGTCGATCTTAAATCGAATTAATGAAGTCCATGACACAACATATAGCATGAAGGAAATCATGATGAGATCATAATAATGAGATTCCTATCATGTGCAATTATGTTAGTATCTAAATTATCCCTAGTTAAAGGATTAATAAAATAGGACATTATTAATCCGGATAGACTATCTCACAAACTATAAGTATGAGATGTTTAGAGTTAACATGTGGATGCTTACTAAGAGTAGTAAGTACATCGGATGA
>JANQBM010000009.1:18332005-18381372 GCA_025594535.1 Erythroxylum domingense | reverse complement strand
ACTTTTTTACTAGGTTTTGATGATGTACATGTAGTAAGTGTTGAAAGATACAATGTAGACTTTTGGTTTTGTGAAATAAAATGAGGAGAAAGTTGGTTTTAAAATATTTTGATTTTCTTATGATGGTTTATAAGTGAGTAATGATAAGATGTCTTGTGAAGTGAACGTAGCGATCGAACGTAGCTCACCCTTATTGTAGGATATATACCGGAATGACCTCCGGGCCTCTCGGTGTGTGCCCTGCGATAAGGGAGCGCTATAGTAAACTACATACATGTCTAGGAGACTATACCTCTCTACTGAACTATTACTTGGAAAAATGGAGGTAGTCGAAATAAATGCCAGGCATCTTGGCAGAAGGTCCAAGTGTTTGCACTAGGGTCTCCCTTCGTGGGCATTTTTAGTATCCATACAGATGAAGTTCACTACTTCTCCCAGATCAATGTACCACAAGGAAGGTCTATCCTACCTTCAGGAATTATACTTAAAATGTTTCTTAAGATTTTCTTTGTAACCAAAATCTCACAATCGCATACCCAAGAAATGACTGCCAGTTTCCCATCAATTTCTTCCTTTCTCATATATGTGTAAAAACATTTGACCAGTTTATCACACACAGTTTCGTCTAAGTTTAAGAAATTCTCCCAACCAATAACAAGAAAATATGTAATGATGGGAATACCTATATCATTGAATAAATAGGGAGGCAAGATGCATCCAGCTACTACCTTTCTCTTCTTGTAGCGTATCTTGTATCTTATTTCAACCTCTATTGACTGGAATAACTTCATTCGCGCTGAAGCCTCTCCCTTATGAAGAATTGTTAGTTTCTTCGATTTTTTTCTTTTGGTCTAAGGGATTTGGATTTCTTTGAATAAAGCCTCTTTGAGGAATAGCTCATTCTTTATAATCATATCCTCAAAATTTTCTTCGGCCAAAGGCTCTTTGCCTTTTCTTATTTCTTCCCTTTTTCTTTTCTTTAATTCTTGTTTTTCTTTCTCTTCTACCTCAACACTTTCTTTTTGTGAAGCTTGTTCTGTAACAATTCCTTTGGCTCATTGTATTCTTTCCAACCGAGAGGGTTCTTCATTTGAGCCATCGTCATTTATTTCCAGTGCACTTCAGGAACTTTCTTCTTTTTGGGACCAGGTTTAGGATTTTTAGAAGTTTTTGGAGTGGGAATAGGTAGGGAGAGAATAGGTAAATGGAATATCACATTTTTCAATAACTCCCCCTTGTTGAAAATCTCTTCTTCTTCTTCTTCACTTTCTTCTTTCTTTTCTTCTCCCTTTTCTTTTCCTTTTTCTTCTTCTTCTTCTTCTCCTTCTTCTGAGTCAAAAGCATATTGTTTTTCTATTATTTCTTCTTTGTCATATGAAGAGGAATCAGGATAATCTAGAGACAACATAGCAATAATCTTCCTTTTCCTATCTTTTGGGGTCTCCTAATTGAGTATTTCGGATGTTTGGAAATTTATGGAGATAGAGACAGGCTCGATAGTAGTGTCCAGAGGACCTACTATGGGAGACAAAGATAAGTAATCAGAAGCAAAGGTTTATTCATGACGAGGTGTTTCATTAAGGCTAGAAGTTGAAGCCAAAATTTTTTTGTCATTTTGATTTTTTTCTTACCATTGTAGGTGAGGTTGAAGAATTTTGAGAGATAAAATAAGAGGTAATAAAAATGCAGAGAGTTAGAGTGTAGAGAGAATGAGAATGACAGAGATGGGAAAACAAGGGAAGTTTGCTTAGGATATACTAAGTAAGAGGATGAGTAGACGTATAGGCTAAAAAAGGAAGCATAATCAATTGCGTATCTTCTAACAGATGCGCACTTAGATTTGTTAAACTACAGGTGCATTTTTGAAAAGGTTTAAACGTCGTCATTAATGACTCCCTAATTTTAGGACACGTGTAATCTTGACTTTAAATTGAGAGGAGCCTTCCAAAATGCAGGGGCCTACTAAACTAGAAGGAGCTTTAATTTCTAAGAAATCAAAATCAAAGGAGCTGGATAAACGAAATGTAAAGACAAGTTGCATAGAATATTTATGCAGAATTAATACTAGAGAGTTTGCATACACCAAGCTCTTTTCTTAACACAAAATCTATCTTTAGAGAGTGGCTTGGTGAAAATATCCGCTACTTGATTCTCAGTATTAACATGCAAAAGATTAATGGTTCATTCTAAAACATGATCTATAAGAAAATGATGTTTGATTTCTATATGCTTAATCCTAGAATGATGCATTATATCACTAGTATTATCGAATAATATTAGAATATGAGAAAATTTTAGAGAAAAATCCTATAGTTGATGCTTTATCTATAAGATTTAAGCATAACAACTGGCAGCTGCTATGTATTCTGCTTCAGTTGTCGAAAGCGTTGTGCAATTTTGCTTCTTGCAGGACCAGGATACTAAACATCCTCCAAAAAATTGGCAGCAACCACTTGTGCCTTTTTGATCGACTTTATCACCTACATAATCTACATCACAATAGCCTACCATATCAAATGAATCAGTTTTTGGATAACATTGTCCAAAATCAATAGTTCCGTGGAGATATCAAAAGATTCTTTTGACTACTTGAGGGTGGCTTTCTTTTGGATTTGATTGAAAGCATGTGCAAAGACAATCACTAAGCATAATGTTTGGTCTTGAGCTTGTAAAATATAGTAGTAATCTAATCATTTCTCTATACTTTATCTCATCCATAGCTTTGCCTTCTTTGTCTTTATCAAGTTTAGTTCCAGTGTACATAGGAGTACCTGTCAGTTTGGCATTTTCAAAATGATATTTCTTGATGAATTCCTTTATGTATTTGTCTTGTCTAATGAAGATTCCTTTTTCTTTTTGTTTGATTAGTAATCCAAATGATAATTCTCCCATTATGCTCATTTCAAACTCCCCCTGCATTAATGATGAGAATTCTTCATAGAAGGATGGATTAGTAGCACTAAATATTATGTCATCGACATATATTTATACTATGAGTAAATCATTTTCCTTTCTCTTAATAAACAAGGTTTTATCAACCCTTCCTTTTTCAAAGTCATTCTTAAGTAGAAAGTTACTTAACTTCTTATACCATGCTCGAGGGTCGACTTTAAACCATACAGAGCTTTAGACAACTTCATCATGTAATCCAGATGGTTTTCATCTTCAAACCTAGGGGTTACTTAACAAAACTTCTACGTTAATATAATAATTTAAGAATGCACTTTTAACATCTATTTGGAACAACTTGAAGTTTTTATAGCATGCAAAGGCAAGTAAATTCTAATTCCAATCTAGTAACAGATGTATAAGTTTCATTAAAATTAATACCTTCCTATTGATTGTAACCCTAAGTTACAAGTCTAGCTTTGTTTCTTACCACTTTACCATTTTCGTCGATTTTGTTTCAAAATACCCATTGGGTTCTAATGATTGACTTGTTTTGAGGACGAGGTACTAGATTCTAGACTTTGTTTTTCTCAAATTGATTCAACTCATCTTTCATAGCTGAACCCCAATTTTTGTCAGTAAGGGCCTCTTCAACGGTCTTTGGTTCTATTTATGATATGAGAGAAACAAATTTGTTCTTGAACAATGATCTTGTTCTTATATTTTCAGAGGAATTTCCCATAATATATTTATGTGTATCAAGACCTCTCCATTCTCTAGGTGTCTTTCATTGTATAGGCTCCTGCTGGGAGGTGCTTAAAGAATGAGCCTGCTCTATCCTACCTTTAGAAAGACCTTCTTGATCTTGTGGTTCCGAATCTGCTATAGGTATGGTTTAAGTCTCCAATATATCTTAGGAATCAAAGGATGCTCTTCATCATCAGAATTAGCTACTGATGTCGATGGTAGTTCTTCATCAAATACTATATGAATCGATTCTTCTTTCTTCCTTGTTCTTTTATTATAAACTCTGAATCCTTACTCATACTATTGTAGCCTAAAAAATAGCTTTGTTTGATATTGTATCAAACTTTCCAAGGTTCTCTTTTCCATGTTTAGAATAAAGCACTTGCATCCAAATGCTTTAAAGTAAGCAACATTGGATTTTCTTCCTTTCTGCAACTCATAGGGGATCTTCTTGAGTATAGGTCTTATAAGACATCTGTTAAGTACATAATATGCCATGGATACAGCTTCTGCCTAGTATCCATGAGCTAATCCATTTTCACACAACATAGCCCTGGCCATATCAACCAAAGTTATGTTCTTTCTCTCTAAAACTCCATTTTGCTGAGGTGTTCTTGAATAAGAGAAGTTGTGAGTTATACCATTACTATTATAGAATTCTTCAAACTTTCTGTTATCAAATTCTCCTCCATAATCGCTCCGAATTGAAGTGATATAATAGTAACTTTTTTCTATCTGAATTTTTTTGTAAAACTTCTTAAACATGTCAAAAGCATCATCCTTATTTGATAAGAAATAAACCCATGTAAATATGGAGTAATCATCTACTAGAAAAAAACCGTAATGTTTACCACGAAAACTTTAAGTCCTAGTGGGAATAAATAAATCCATGTGCACAAGTTCAAGCGGTTGACTAGTAGACTAAATATTTTTAGGAGGAAAGTTACTCCCGACTTGTTTACCTTTTAAATAAGCATCGCAAACCTGGTTGCTTTTAAACTTTAAGGTCAGTAGTCCTCTTACTAACTCATTTTTGGACAATTTTGATAGAATGTTCATACTGACATGTCTAAATCTTCTATGCCAAATAAACGAATCCTTTTCTAGAGAGACAGAGCACTTAACACTTTGTGAGGACATATCTTTCAGTTGAGCCCAATATATATTCTGACTTATAGGACCAACAAACACAATATTATCATTATGAATATTGACAATTTCATAATGAGATGCATGGAACATGACTTTGTAATCTTTGTCATATAGTTGACTCACACTCAACATGTTATATTTCAATCCATCAATAAAGAGAATGTTATCAATAGAGGTAGAGTCAAAATTACCAATTTTACCAATTTCAATGACCTTTGCTTTATTTTTGTCTGCAAAGACAACATTACCTCCTTTTTTTTCAATGTAGATGAAGTCTGATATTTCACCTATCATGTGTCTCGAACAACCACTATCAACTATCCATTGATTCTCCCATGTCTATGTTTTGAAGCATATATACAGAAAGCATTATCTCATTTTAGGTATCCAAATTTTTCTGGGTCCTTTAGGGTTAGTATTTTGACCTTTCAGACCCAAAACATACATCTGAGATAATTTCTTTTTACTAAAATTACAAGAATGACTAATGTGATTGTGTTTACCACAGTAATAATACAAAACAGATGAATGATAGTTGTTATGATTTTTCCCATTTAGTAAGTTCCTGTTGTTTTGGCTATAGCTGCTACTGGATTTAACAAAGAAGTTTTTGTATGGCTTGATATTGTTATTTTCATTGTATCTTATTCCATCCTTACCAAAACTTCATTTACCACTACCAAGCAATGCATCAAGATTCTTCCTTTCGTCAACGAAATTTTCCAAATCTTTTTCTAAAGATAAGATCTTTTCAGTACTTTTCTCCTTTTCATATTCTAAGGTAGTGACTTTTTCTTCTACCTATTTTATCTTATCAGAATCATATTTGAGTAGTGTATTTTCCAACTTAGCTACTCTTTCTTCCAGAGCTTCCTTTTCAGAAAACTTTTGCTTATAGTTAGCCTCAAGAGATTTATTCTTGGTTGCCAAATTTTCATTCACAGATTCCAATAATTTAATCTTACTCTTCAGAGATGCATCATTGCTCTTGGACTTCTCAACTTCTTTGAAATATTTCACTATTAACCTTTTTTACTCATCATACAATTCATGATATGAAATTTTCAATTCATCAACTTCAATATCAGAGTTAGAATAATATACCTCATCGTCTCCTGATTCAGCCATGAAGCAAATGTTGCTGACTTCTTCTAGCTCTTTTTATTTAAAGTTTTTAGAATCCTTATATGACTAAGCTGTAGTTATTGCATACTTTCTAGATTTTTTGCTCTATGACTTGTCCTTTTGAAGAAGAGGGCATTCTGGTCTTGTGTGTCTAGGCTTCTTGTAGTGGCAATGTATGATTTGATTGTTTTGTATATTATTATTGTTGTTGTTATCTTTTGATAGGAACTTGTTTCCAGCTTTCTTGTTTCCTTCTCTTTTCTTCATCAACTTCTTTTTATAGAAACAAGAATATTTTCTGACCATAAAGTTGAACTCGTCATCTCCATCTATTTGCAACACAGTGTCACTTTCATCACCATTTGATTCGTCAGTTACTTTTAATGCCATTCCTTTTCTGTAGGAGAATCTTTCATTTCGCCTAAGCTTGATTTCATAGATCATCAGATTTCCTTATAGCCAATCGAGTGAAATAGTGTCTAGATCCTTTTCCATTTCTAGAGATGTCACCCTAGGTCTCAATTCCTTTTAGTAGTGACTTTAGAATCTTCGTTATGAGCTTGTCACTGGGATATGTCTTTCCCAAGTTCTTTAAGTTCGTGATGATGTTGTTAAAGCCTCTAAAGAATTTATCTATGGTCTCTCCCTGTTTCATGCCAATAGTTTCATATTGATTCACTAAAAGACTTATTCTATGCTTCTTTACCTCATTCATTCCTTCAAACATAACTTGTAGTTTTTCCCATATTTCCTTTGTTGTTAAACAGTAGGATATTTTCTCATATTCTTCTGGAGATAATGCACAAATCAGATGATGTTTTGTGTTAATGTTTAGTTGTGCATTTCTTCTATCAGCATCAGTCCATACTTCTATGTTATCTAAATTAGGAAGTATAGTTCCAACTCTGATGGCTTGCCAGATTTCAATATCTATAGATTGCAGATAGATTGTCATTCTCTCTTTCCAGTATGAGTGGTTGTTTCCATTGAAGTAAGGAGGCTTTGAGACAGATTGTCCTTCAAAACTTCTCATATTGTTTGCCATGATCTATCACGTGCTGTAAAACACTAAAATGTGAAACCTCGTTCTGATACCAAATGATAAAGCAAACACATACAAAAGTGGGGTGAAATGTGTGTGACTTGAAAATTTTTGCAAGTTACTTTCAATTCAAATAAAGACAGGGGCTTGTTCAAATTTAAAATAATAGGAGCTTGTTAGACGATAGAAGCCTGTTTAATGACAAGAACCTGTTAGACGACAAATCCTACTAAAGCAATTTAAAACAGAAGGTGCTTGTTAAAATGAAAGAAACCTTTTGCAAGTTGAAAATAGAAGGAGTTTATTATAAAAGTGAAGGAGCCTCATGCTAAAATGAACACACATATGCAATATAATGCGAAAATTTAAAAGTTAAGAAAGAAAGACGCAATTGATTTATATTAGTTTGACTTATAACCTAAGTCTACTTAAGTGTTTCACTAAGTAGTAATTTGATGAGCCTCTTCACGCTTATGAGTACATATTTTCAAGGTTCTCTAACCTTTCAAACTAGTAGTATTTAGCCAGCCTTTACAATCTATAGTTGAAAATGTAATTTGCTCGATATGAGCTTCAATGATCTCTCTCAAAAAGAACTTTCACTTTTTAGAGCACAAAAGATTTGACAATGATATCACTTTCAAGAGAATTGATGTTATAGATGTATTTCAAGAGTCTAATCTATTTTCACAAAAATAGTGACTCTTCCTTAAGTAGGCATTTCTTTAATTAGTCGTTGCTTCACTTACATCTTTAGTCAACTTGATTGATTTGAGTATGGATAACTACGATGTTATCTTTACCAAAAACCTTCTAGTAATCACGGAGCTAATAGATGACCTTCATAATTAGTAGGATCATTTGGATTAACCATTTCTAATAAGATAAGTTCATAAAGAAAGTTACTGTGAGAAAGAAAGCGTATTTCTTATGATTTTACTTTCTTTTGAGAATTAGACCGTTAATTGTACATGGAAAAAATCCAATTTGAATTTGAAATATTATATAGTTATCATCAAAATCATTAAAATGAACCTTGAGCTAACATTACACACAAAGAATAGTTGAAAACAAAAAAAATAATTTAATTAAGTTGGGCTTAATTGTAAAATTTGAGAAACTTTAATGTCAAATATACGATATATGATATATAAGGACCAATGTTAAATGTTAAATCTTATTTTGAATTAATTGGTATTTAATTAAAATTAATTTAATCCTAATTAAATTTTAATTGAAATGTAATTATAATTAAATTAAATTATCGAAAGGTTCAAACTTTATTAAAAATAGGTTTAGGCTATAAAACAGTTAGCTCTTTGTAGCTTACCCCTCTTTACATTACTTATAGAGTTCTTTCAATATTTTATGTAGATAATGTTATAAGTCAGACAGTTGTGTGACTACGATGATTGAGATAAATCTATTTTTAAAATCAATTTGAGGGGAGTTACAGAAAAGAATCAAGCTTTTCAATAAATTATGAATTTACGTTTAATGAATCATTGTGTCTATGAATTTATCATATTATAGATTAAAGCTATATTGAAATTTGAAAAATCAGAAAAAAAAAATTATTTTCCTATTACTGCCCGTAAGACCAGATCCTGTCACAATTTCTTAAGGGCCTGTTTGATTGAATGTTAATTAATGGAACAGAACGGAACGGAAGGGAACATTTTATAATGGAATGGAATGTAATATAGTGAAAAGTTATTTGGGAGGGATGGAAGGGTTCATAATGTAACGTAGTGAAACATTGTTTAGAAGATGGATGGAATAAAATGGAATGTATAATAAATGACTATTATACCCCTGATATTAAAATGGTTGTTACACAAGGTTTAACGCTATGATTTTAAAATAGAAATTATGTCCAATTAAAAAGTCACGTACAACCATGACAAATAATTTTTTTTATATTTTCTATTTAAAAAAATAAAATTTTTATTATTTTCTTATTAATTATATACAATTTATTATTAATTATATAAAAAATATTATTATTAATTATTTAATAAATTTTATTCTATTATATGTGATTTATATTTATATAGAAATATGTACAAATAATTAAATAATAATTTTTTATATATTTTCTATTTTCATTAATAAAATTTTAATAAAATAATAAAAATTATTATTTTATTATTAATTATATACAAATTTTATTAATAATATAAAAATATTATTATTAGGATAAGGAAAAATAATATAAAAATATTATTGATTATATACGAGGGGTTAGGGTTAAAAGAAATAATTAGTATTAAGAAAAATTATTGAGGGTATATTAAATAGTATGTATTTATTAGTTTACATTCCATCCTAAACTCTCCAAATCGGAGGTTTCATATTTTCACTGTTTAGGATAAAAGGGAACGTAACATGAAACCTTCCGCTTCTATCCCATTCCATTACATCCCATTATGAAACCCTCAACCAAATGATGGAAGTGTGTTACGTTACGTTCCGTTATATTCTAAACCCTTCAACTAAACAGACCCTAAGAGTTTTATCCTATAAAAAAATTAGGGACTACTAAAATGCTAACAATATTCCTAATGTCAATATTTTCCATTCCATTCTAAACTCTTTAACTAAACAGACCTTAAGAGTTTTATCCTATAAAAAAATTAGGGACTACTAAAATGCTAACAATATTCCTAATGTCAATATTTTCTTATTATTCTCCAATTATGAAGAAGAAGAATGACTCATATCTATAATAACTAATATATAATAAAAATCATATATTACTCGTAATATTAAGTCACTAAGTTATGAGTTCATTCTTATATATAAACCATGCTTAATATTTATCCCTAATTGAATTTAACATATTTAATACACCTTTCTCACATCTAAGAATATATTTGATGGGTAAAATTTGTAGGATTGTATATCTGTAGAAATCTCATCATCAAATTAATTTAATTCTATTACTATGTTAAAGTTTTTATATTAATCTCTAATAGGAAAGAAGATGAATGACTAGTATATGAAAAGATTCATATCTTCATTCAAAGGTTTAAGGTATTGGATTATGAAATCATTTTTATGTATAAAACATCCTCAATTCTTATTCTTATATAAGAATTTAACACATTTTCTAATTAGCACTCAGATTTGTAGCACTTGTTGCTTTATTTGATCAATCTCACAATGCAATGATGAGGTATTATATTGGTTACAACTTTTTCCATTTTATTCATGAAATTAAGGGTCATTTAATTTCGTTTATATTTTCTCTGTGATTTTTGGTTTATGTTTTATGTTATGATATTTGTTATTTTAAACAAAAATTTAAAATTTTAATCTCAATTTAGTTACACTTTTAATACTGACAATAATTACATACTGAAAAAACTAAAATATAAATTAATTTAATTAATTAATTTTATTTTAAAATATTTATTAATAAATATTATTATATTTATTAAAATAAGTAAAAAATTCTTAGTAATTTGTTTATAAACTAACACTTATTTGGTAGTATATATCTTGATTATTAAAATAAATATTACTATTTAAAATTAAATATTTTAAAATATTTAATAAAGAAATATTTTAAAGATATTTTAATTTTTAAATATATATTATAGATAATTATCGTATTTGAAAATATTTTCATTTTATGTTAATTATAAAAATTCATTCCACTAAGGATAGGTGTTCTCGATAGTTTGAGCCAAATTAGATTGATATCAATTGACTTAACCTATTTGTAACTAGTGAAACTAGTATTCCTAAAAGATGGATTTCTTTACTAGGTCCAAATCTATCTCTAGCGCTTCTAATTCTAGTGCGATGAAAGAATAGTAAATAACAATGAAAAAATAATATAAAAATTTGGAAAGTGTATTGATAATTGAAAACTTTCCAAAATACAAAATATCAAATTTATCAACAATATATTAAAACCAAACTTTAAAAAAAAAAACTATTAAAACAAAGGAAATAAACATTCCTTTATCAGAACCTTTTGGAATAATTCATTAAAGCTCGATAAATAAACATAAAGATAAAAATTTCAATTACATCCATATACGATTGGTACAAGTAGGAGTAGAGTAGAGCCCCTTAATAAGGAGGGATTCAATACTTTCAATATTAGTGGTATTAAGAGATGCTGTGTTTTATGCCTTTCAAGATTCACTTTTAAGCTTAGTAGAATCTAGCCTCTATACTGGCCTTGTCTCCTTTAATAGTTATCCAAATCTAACAATATCACTTAGAAATAACATCTTAGAAGCCTTAGTATTACAAGTAAAAACTCATAATTATAAGATGAACTTATGTTTAATTCCTTTAGTCTTAATTTATAAAGACCTAATACATAACCAAAAAAGCAAAATCTTATTTTTACTGTAATACGAAAATATATAAAGTGGAAAGGTATAAGCCTACTAAAAGAATGGACACTGGAAGGAGCAGCTGACTCTATCCCTTTTCTGGCATTAGGTCGTAATATAAGTATAAAAGAAATAAAATTTAAGAATAGTAAAATAAAACTTAGAAGACCAACAAGCTCTAGGTTCGATGATAATGCTTCCACTTCCACTATTGAATTGGGAAGAATTTCTAAAATACTTTCGTCATAGATGTTCGTAATAAAAACCTTCCAAGATACTCCATCTCTAATATTTCAAAATCTAGCCTGAAAGGACTAAATTATAGCAAAAGCATTCCATAACCCTCTTTTAATATTTCAACATCAAAAGGGCATGGCATCTTTGAACCGACTTGTATTTTAATTGTTCTTTCTTAATGAATCTCTCTTCACTTTGTTAGTAAATCCTCTCCTTGAAAATATAAAAATGCTGAATTATTATCAAATCTTTAAATGCAAGAAAATTTAAAATTTAAATGTTATGAAGACATTTTAAACTAGATTAATGCTTAGGAATGACTCAAATAAACTCGTTTGAAAGGAGTTCTTAGTGGGACTACCTCCTTTATTAGGGGAAAATGTTAGAAATAAAACTAAAGAAAGTTAGAATGGACAAATTCCATATAATAAGTTAAATAATTAGTTATATCTAAAAGGAAGGCTTAAAACTTTTTGAAGACATAAAACTTTAACGACAATTAAAATATGAAATGTTTAAAACTAAAATATAGTTAGTCATTTTGCAAACAATTTGATATCTCCTATTGTAATAACCACAGAACTTTAAAGAATATAGTAAAACTCCAAATATATAAAATAAAAATAAATTATCATATAATAAACATAATTTTTTTACAAACAAACTAAAAAAAACCATATTAAAAACCAAAACTTTCCATTAACTTACAAATTTAGAAATATAACATGCTATAAGTGCGGTAAAAAGGTCTATACAGCAAAATATTATGGAATTAAAAATAAGTCGAAAACCTAGAATTAGAATAGGATAGTATTAGATAAAATTTAAGCCTTAATGGTAACAAGTAGTGAAAACATAAAAGAATTCTTTGAAGAAGAATATAATAATTGAGCATTAATTTTAGAAACTAATAGTTCTTAAGACAATAATTGCACCATAGAAAATGAATATTTAGATGAGGAAAAACAAATTAGTGTACTAATAGAAGATAAAATTTCCTATTAGAAGTTATAGATCATATTTATGATCCTATTTAAAAAAGGATTATCCTATGAAACTCTAACGTTCTTTTGAAACACCTAGCCAAAATTTACCTTTAACCTCCTCATTACCTTATAATCTAACAAATATATTAGAAAAACCAAGAAAACAAAAATTTAGAATTAACGTTATCTAGGTTATACTAAGAAATCATAATGATAAAATAAAAAATAAAATCTCTTAAAAAGTCACACGGCATTTAGCGACATTTTCTTTTGTGATGTTAAAAAAATCGTTGCCAAAAGTCACACGACGATCTTACAAAATCGTCATTAAAAGCAAGCATTTAGCTACCATACTAAAAAACGTGACAAAAGGGAAAACATTTTGCGACGAATAACAGAAATCGTCACAAAATGCCAAACATTTAGTGAAGATTAAGAAAAATTGTCATAAAATGATGCACAATGGGTGACGATTTCAAATATTTGTCGCTAAATATACTTATAGTGATGCTTTCCAGAAATTGTCACTATAGTTTGTCAATCATTTAGTGACTAATTCGAGAAATCATCACCAATTGGTCACAATTGGCGACGATTATTTGAAATCATCATCAAAAGGTAAATATTTGGTGACGAATTTTGTAAATCGTTGCAAAAGGTTACACATTCAGTGACGATTTCTGAAAATCGTCACCAAATGGTTGACATTTTCTAAAAATTTTAAACTAAAATTTTTATAATATATCATAGTTAAGATATGTTTTATTGGAGATTTGTTTTGAATGTTTACAACGTATTATTGAAAAAAACACACAACATAATTTTAAATGTTAAAAGTAGTATTAATTAATCATTAATATTTACTAACATTGCAAAAATTAGTTATTAAAAATTTAAATAATTTTATCAATATAATAATATGATTTATGGAGTAGTACAAACTTTGAATTAGAAGTTTAGCAATTCATACAGTTATAGAACCAGAACAATAACAATCTACATTCAATAGTACGCAGATTAACCCCAAATTAATAGAGAGGTTATTTGACAAATTGTTATAGATACAACAATTTAAAGCTGAGTCCAGTTGATTACAACGATAAATGACAATGTATAATTATTTAATTGGATTCCAAGTGACATGAGAGTTGGTAAAAATAAATGAGTCCTCGATGTTTGGATTCTAGTTAAGGGTCCTTGCACGTTCGAAGGCACCAATTGAAATAGTAATAGTGCTTCCCTCAGGTGTAGGGTTTTTCACACCCTCTTGCAACAACTTTTCTGCTATAGCTAAACTTGTAGAGAATATAGTGAATGAGTCGCTAGATTTAGTATGGAAGACAAGTTCGCTAGATGGACTGCTAGTACGAAATGGTTTACCTAAAACACGATCAATATAGAATATAGATATTGTCAGATTAGTAAATCGTTAAACGAATCGAAATTGGAGTGACATGCATATGTGAATGAGCAAATGAAGTCTGTGGAATTGATGAATTTTTCAAAACAACTAATTTCTGTAATCCTTTACGGACTGTTATGACATCGCTTCCGCTTCCATAGACATACATGTCATCTTCGAGACTCAAGGAAGCTTAAAACAACATGTAATATATACCATCAAATATGAATATATATAATAGCTTTATAAAAGGAAATGAGATGTACATAATAAGGAAAGTGATATTGTTCGGATGATACTAAACACCTTAAAGCAGAAGATTGACCATAGAAGGCAAAAGATGATTAATGTATAAAGTGGAGATTTTTTTTTTGCATTGTTTATATTTTTAGTAGGGACAATTTTGTCACATTGCTCCCAACGGAATGAATTAGGGCCCTCCGAAACTAGTCTCCATGTCGACATTCCTTGAATAATCTGCAAATGTCAATTTAGAATTAAATGATGATATGTTCAACTCTAATTTCAATGATAAGTGAATATAGTCCAGTTTATCACTTATACATCTTCAATGTGCGTAATGATATGAAAATTACCCTCACTAAAATTTCAAAAATTTATTGTATAGTTTGTATCATAAGCAAAATTTAGAATTTAAATTAAAATAGCATGACTATGTTCTTGATTTATATAAATATAGTATTATCCATAAAATGCATCAAAGATATAACAAATAAAACATAACCATAACAAATAACAAAGGTAGACAGACATAAACAAATAACAAAGATAGATAGTAAATCATCTTTAAAACGCAACTATAAACACAACTCATACATCAAGTGCATAAATAAGAACTCATAATAAACACCTAAAGGTATAATTTAAACTTAGCACAACTTCGTTAATGAAAATAGAAAAAAGAATAATATCGATTCAATTAATAATGGTTCTTTGACAGTGATGACCACAATATAGATGAAGAAACAGAAGAAAGGACGTTGGAGAAATGTTGACGGCTTGAACGAGAATGGAGTAGCCTTTTATGTTTTTGTCTTTAAAAATCTAATCCAAAACGACGTCGTTTTTCTTGTTTAGATAAACGATGTCATTTATTGTTTACTATAGTTGTTTGGAAGTAGTATTAATTAATTTACTAGGATCTATTGTATTTGATCGACAAAAGTCAGATGTAGCGACTAATACATGGTTCATCGCCAAAACTCGTGAGTTCATAAATAATTTTTAATAAATTTATTTTCCTATTCTAAATAAAACATAATTTGAATTTAAAATTAAATTATTCAATTGAAAACTATTTGCAAATTAATTCGTTGACCGTTCAAATAAATAATAATTGACTTACAATTTTCAAAAAATTATAAAATTTCATTATTATAATTTCAAAAAACGTATTTCAAAAAATTATACAATTTAACTTTTGTAATTTAGAAAACTAAATTATAATAATTTAACAAGACATTGTAATATAAATAGAAAACTATTTCTAACAAATTATATTTAAAGATTAGTCATTCCAAAAAATTAAGCAAATAAAGAACAATTGCATGTACAATTGAGAAGATTACTTCGTCGCAAAAATTGAAAAGATACATTTAAATTAAATTTATATTTTTATAGAAATAATAAGGTTAATGGTAGATTAATGGCTAAAGGGTATATGTTGTAATGTTAGTGATGAATTTGGTTTAAATGAAAAGTGGTTTGCAATCCTTATTAATTTAACTAGTAACAAAAAGAAGATAAATTTTTGTTAAAATTTCCCAATTTTATTTTGTTTATCCACCAAATAAAAAATATAGATTAATAATTCCCAAAAATTAAGCAAATTAAGAAGAACTCCATATGTAAGTGTAAAAGAAAAAATTTTAATTTTGTTTTTGGTAATAGGAAAAACTCACATATTTTAATCAAAAAAAAAATTAAGAAGGAAAATGCTTGGATTTTTACGACGTTTTGTGTAATTGGTAACGAAATTGCAGTCATTGGTGATGAAAGTTCAGATCATCACAAAAGGTATATAGTATTGACGATGATTTCTCAATTTAATAGCAAAATGTTGTACATTTTACGACTATATTCTGTTTTCGTACCAATCTTTTAACATTTGGCGACAAAATATATATTCGTCGCCAGTTAGTTTCTTTGTATTGGCGATGAATCTGTAATATGGTAGGTAAATGTTGCGCATTTTCGATGAATTTGAATTTCGTCGTCAAATGTAATCACTACAAAAAATTTTTTTAAATGAGACGACGTCGTTTGTTTAACGACAAACAACGTCGTCCCAGCATCTGAAAAATTAAACCCGAATCCCCCCCACCCTACCTCCTCACATGTTTCTTCCTCCTCTCTACCGACTTATTTTTTCTCCATTAATTATGCTCTCTTCGTCCGTTGGTTGTAAAGGCTTCTCTGTTAAAACGCTATTGTCCTCTGTCATCTCCCTGCAGTGCTACTCAACTTGGTAAGAACTTATTGGATTTGTTCTGGGTATAAGAAAAGTTTGTCATTGTGTTTGTTAAATACAATGACAAGGGGTCAAACTTAGGATTAGTTGTTGAGATGTTTGCTTGGATTAGTTGTTGAATTGTTTCAATGTGTTAATGATGGTGAAGGGAGGCAATAGAGACGATGAATGCTTGAAGAAGACTTGAGTTATGTTATGCTTATAAGGTGTTCAATGAAAGTCATCTGGTAGTTGATGTATTGTTGAGACGTTTGTTGATTGGTAGTTGATGTATTATTATGCTTAAAGAAGACTTGAGACATTTGTTGATTGGTAGCTGATGTATTGTTGATAGCTAGCTGATTGTTCACTGTGAAATAATCAGTAGATTATGAATATTTAGACGATCGTACGAAAGATTATGAAAGTTCAATTAGTTTTTATTTTTTCACTGTGTATCACAATTAAGATGATCTTGAATTAGTTTTTATATTTTGGTTCTATTTAATAAGCATTGCTTTGAAAAGTTCATTGACATGAAAAAATTTAAAGTTATCTGGTTCATATGAGAGACCTACGAGAATATAGAGAATATGAATTCTTTGGTCCTTTTTGGATGTATAGGTAAATGAGAGCTCTTTTTCGGACATATGAGGGGTTATGAAGCTCTCCTAGGATATGAATTGGAAAATGACATACTTTATTGATATAAATGTGGTCTATAATGAATAGGAGCATCTTTTATGCCTCTTGTTAATAGTGATACCTATAATGATTATGAGCTTGTTTCATACTATTTTGATGATTAAGGAGCCTATACTAATGATAAAGATATTGCATACTCTTTTAGTGTGTCCTTATATACTTACTTCCAAGATGAATTTGCATTGCATCAAGAATGAAAAAATGCCTAAAGTGTGTCAATTTTGAATTTGAATTGAAAGTGGAGAAAGTATAGGAATTAGTGAAAGTGGAGAAAGTATAAAAACTAATTAATGTGTTACAATTAATTTCTTTTATTTCTAAATTAAATTAATGTTAATAAGCATGTTCTATATATCAATGAAAAGTGATTTTTTTACCGACCATTAATCATTATTGTTTACATCCCATTTCATTTTCTTAGTTGAAAAATCAATAAACATGTAGTCTTAAAGTTTCCAACTCTTAATTGATTAATAAGCAATTATCAAATTATTCAACATCCTTTGTTGTGCTTTAAATATGCTTTTCTAGTACCATTAAGAAGATATTTTATATTTAGTTGGTAATGGTGTATAGGGTTTATTTGCAGATTTTGTGTTCCTCTATTTGGTTGGAGTCAAAACTGCAGAACTCGTGTGACATCTTCAGGTATAGGAATTAGTAGTGACTAGTATTATTGTATATTGTTTACTTAATTGGTGCGTATGAACTGATACAATGTTGTTAACTGCATGTAATATTAAACATAGGTTTTTTTAAACATAATATAAAACAAAAAATGCATGTTATAACTTTGTTATCTTCTTTTATTGTATAGCTAAATGGATAAGAGTTAGATGTGTTATCGAAAATGGTCAACTGAATATGTAGAAGGAGTTAAAAGTTTCATGCAATTTGTAAAAGATCAAATAGGTGATGAATGTAGTATTCATTGTCCATGCATCGATTGCTTAAATGTCGATTGCCAAAGTTAAGATGTGATATATAATTACTTGTTGATCCGAGGCATAGACAAATTTTATACTCCATGGATTTATCATGGTGAACGTAAGGAAGCAAGTTGTAGTAGAAGTGAACGTAAGGAAGCAAGTTGTAGTAGAAGTGGCGGTACAACTTATGATGACAGTTATAATAATGATGATGATGATTGTGATCTGAATGATGATGGTGATGATGGGATTGATGAGATGTTAGATGATTGTCAAAATTATATGGAGACTATGAATGAAACAGGAATGCCTAACATAATTGGTAGTATTACAGAAGATAATTTTGGGAAGTTATTGAAAGTTGCCCAAGAACAATTATATCCAAGGTGCTATAATTTTACTATCATTTATTGTGAAGTTGTTGCATTTGAAGGTTTATGGAGTAACAAGACATTTGACATGTTAATTGACTTACTAAACGATGCATTACCTATCAGACACAAGTTACTGAAATCTTACTATGAGGTGAAGAAACTATTAAGGAACCTTGGATTGGGATATATTTCAATTCATGCTTGTAAGTATAACTGTGTTCTTTATTGGAAGGAAAGTAAAGAACTTCAGTAGTGTCCTATTTGTGGTACATCAAGGTGGTGGGTGGATGATGGGAGAGGGAAAAAGACATCGATGAAAATCCTTCAATACTTTCCTATTAAATCACGACTACAAAGACTTTTTATGTCAACAAAAATAGCCATAGATATGAGGTGACATAAAGAGAAACATATTGATGATAACATTATGCATCATCCAGTAGACTCAATAGCATGGAAGGAGCTTGATAGAAAGTTTCCATGGTTTAGACAAGATTGTCGTAATGTTCGACTTGGATTGGCCTTAGATAGATTTAATCCTTTCGGTAATATGAGTAATTCATATAGCATGTGGCCAGTGATTCTAGTCCCATACAATTTACCTCCATGGAAGTGTATAAAGGAGTCTTTTATGTTGTTGTCTTTGCTCATTCCAGGACCTACAACTCTTGGTAAGGACATCGATATATACATGCTACCATTAATTAATGACTTAAACAATCTTTGGGAATTTGGATTACTAGCTTTTGATGTTATTAAAGGCAACACATTTACAATGGATACTACTATTTTGTAGACTAGAAATGATTTCCCATCTTATGAAAATTTGTCTGGGTGGAGCACTAAAAGGTATATAGCTTGTCTTGTCTGTAATCATTAATCATATTAAAAAAGGATACGAAGTAAAATATCTTAAATGGGCCATTGTCGTTATTTGGAACATAAGCATAGATGACGAAGAAGTAAACAGTTTAATAGTACAGTTAAGTTAGGCAAAGCTCCAATGTAGTTGTTCGGTGATGATATTGTTTACCAGCTGCCATATTTGGGTGATATTACACCTGGCAAACACCCGGGTAATAGAAAGCGTAAGAGAAATGATATCGAACTAAATTGGACAAAAAAAACTTACTTTTCAACTCACCATATTGGAAGGAATTACTATTGAGGCACAATCTTGATGTCATGTATATTGAGAAAAACATTTGTGAGTCCATTTTAGAGACTGTCATGGGAATTGATGGGAAATCCAAAGATACAATTAAGGTTAGACTAGACTTGGAAGACATGAATATTAGAAAGGATTTGAATTTAAAAAAAAAAGAAATGATGGCTCATACTTTATTCCCCCTGCATGTTACAACATGTCAAAAACTGAGAAACAATCATTCTATTGGTTCCTCTAATTATTCAAATTTCCTGATGGGTATGCATCTAAAATAGATCGTTTTGTGAATGTTAAAGAGGGAAAAGTGTCAGGGTTGAAAAGTCATGATTGTCATGTACTTTTGCAATGACTACTTCCTATTGGAATACGTGGGTGTTTACCGAAGGATGTGTCCATTACTTTGGGTCAAGTGGGAAAGTTTTATAAGCAATTATATTGCAAGACACTTAAAGTTGAAAAGCTTGATAAATTGGAAAAAGACATACCATTGATTCTATGTAAGCTTGAACTATTATTCCCCCATCGTTTTTTGATGTTATGGTTCATTTGGCAATTCACTTACCATATGAAGCAAAACTTTATAGACCGGTTCAATTTCGATGGATGTTTCCGATTGAAAGGTAATTCATATTAAATTTAACAATTATTTTCTATGTTATATGTTTGTAACAATTCCTATGTTTATAACTGTTAATGTTCAGGTTTTTATGCTCTCTTAAGCATTATGTACGCAATAGAGCTCGACCGGGGGGTATATTGTAGAGGCTTATATAGCAAATGCATGCTTAACTTTTTGTTCAATGTACTTAACTGCTATGGAGACAAGATTTAATAGACCAGAACATAACTTTGATTTTCACGACCATGGTGGGTTGTCTATTTTCTCCCAAAAAGTTAGGCCACTTAGTGTGGGTAAATATGTGGAGTTAACTAAAGAGGAATTCGAAATCACCCATTGGTATATTTTGAACAATTGCGAGAAATTTGATACATACATGGAGTACGTATATTCCTTTTCATTCAAACAAACATATTACAATTTTCTTCATTCACTCTAAGATCTTACTGTCATTGTCTTTTTTAGCATAGAGAGCACAATTCACAGCAAAGGGATTATTAATGTTGAAGAAAGACATAGGCAGAAGTTTGTATCATAGTTTAGAAATTGAGTAAATTTCATATTGATTATATGATATTAAATTATGAGAATATGTCTCATCCTTATATTTATTTTAAATTTGTTGTATAGATGGTACCATTACATAACCATAACATGCAAGAAGCGACAACAACATTATATAGTTTGGCATATATGCCTCATATTTATGAGAAGAAATAAAAAGGTTGCATTGTTAATGGGGTGAGATTTCACATACAAGGTCAAGATAGTCGAGTTAGAAGTCAAAATAATGGGGTTGTCATTGAAGGATGTCATAAAGACGAAATAATTGACTTATATGGTGTCAGCTCTGAAATAATAGAGTTGCACTGTATCAAGGATAAGAATGTTATTCTACTTAAATGCAAATGGTTTGATCTAACTGACATAAGAGTGAACGGGTATATTACGAGCTTAAATGTTAGTAAGACATGGTATGATAATGATCCATTTGTCTTTACAAGTTAAGCCAAACAAGTTTTCTACGTCAACGATACTGTATTGGGTAGCAATTGGAAGGTTGTTCAAAAGTTTCAACAAAGGAATGTCTTTGATTTTTGTGAAAGGGATATTGGTCATTTGGATGACGATGTAGATGAAGTCTAACAAGATATTGGATTGGACTTTAATAACGAAGGCATTTCAGTAGAAGATGCAGATATATCATCATTCCATAGGAGAGATGTCGAGCCTAACATAGTTCAACTAGATGAAGCCAAGCCCATCTTATCTTACAAACAGAAGAAGACTATACTCAAGATGACTTAAATGACAATGATGATACTTTGCTCCAATATAGTGATGAAGAATCTAACGATAATGTACTTTATGATGATAATTTTCAAAATCTTGATCACGATGATTAAATGGAAATAAATTTTTTTATTGTTTGAAATGTTATGCTCATAAATGTCTTATGTTGTTGATGTTTTACTTATGTTAATTAACGATGACTAGATGTATATTTTTAATGTTTAACTTATGTTTTCACAAAATGTTATGTCGAATGTTTAGTATTTGACTACTGATCTCCTGATATTCATGTGAAAAATTAATGTTTGAGTTAAGATTATAACAATTGTTCATATTTCGTTTTACACAGGTTCATTATAATACACTTGGTAGAAACAAAGGAAAGAGGGTGATAACGACCGAAGAAGTTTCTCCCATATAATAACCAACAATTGATTTATCAAATGAAGAAAGTCAGCATCAACCTTCACTAACATCATCTGTTAGTCATGAGGGATCTTCTAGTATATTATTATTAACCAAACATATTTACATTAACGTTGAAATTACTCATTACATGTTTAGTGTGTTTTTCTTATTATGAATTTTTTGTTTTCAGGTTCCAATACTGACATTAGAAAACGAGGTAGAGGTAAGACAAAAGGAGTTGAGTTGCAACAGATGAATGTTGCAATGAACATCAACTTATCTGTGACAATCAATCCCACGCAACATCGCCCGCTGGATAAGATCCAATATGAAAAATTGGCTAGTGAGTTGGGCGTAGTTGTGAGGAATGAGCTGCCTTGCCTTCAGCATGTCAGGCAGTTGAAGGAAGATAACTTGCTCCAAAATGCTTTAGACAAACTTTTAGTAATAGTTTAATTCATTTAATTATATGTATTGCGATTTTACTTAACAAAAATAATAACTTAACTTATATTACTTACCAAAAATAATAACTTAACTTATACGTCTTCTTCACAGATGAAGCTCAACATTGTTGATATCGACATGCCTGAGGTTTGAAGCAGTGTTAGTTCATTGTTGAAGCAAAGGGTGAAGGATCATCGATATAGACTTCATAAATATTACCAGTCTTTCCCTTTCGATAAAGAGGCAAGGAGACATGTTCTGGAACCGGTAACTCCAAAAAATTGAAGTCAAATGTATAATTATTAGGCCTCAGCGAAGGTTCAGGTTTGCTTTTTTCTTTATATTTTCCTTCAATTAATTTTATTTATACATTTCATGACTACTGCTCTTAGTTTAGGAAAAGTGTGAGAAAGCCAAGGTGAACAGAACAAAAATGAAAACTCCTCATAATATCAGCTCCAGATCATTTGTTATCGTTCGACAAGAATTTGTAAGTGTAACATTTTCAGTTTATTGTTCTATTTCTTAATACACTAAATTCTAATTGATTATAATTTTTTAAATTCATATAATAGAGCCAAACATAACTCCAAGGATAAGAGTGTGATAGGATCATACTGTACAAGCACACACACTACAAGGAAGGTCAAGGCTGGACATCTAAAGAGGCTAAAAGTAATTATGAAAATACAAACAAATTAATATTACAATTTATTTTCTATGTAATAGTAAGTAATCATTTTTTTAGTTAACTCGATTTTGCACTTTAAATTATAGGACAAGATGCAAGGGTTGTTGTAGGTGTCATTGTCTGAGGGTAATCAATTCAATGTCAATGATATTTGCAACAATGTCCTTGGTATAAGATCAGGATATATGAAAGGTCTTGGATATGACCCCTAAGCCTGTTGGTGCATCTTTATCATGACCAGCATATGTGACGGCGCTTCAAGAGGAGAACCAATAACTAAAGACTAAGCTAGACTGTAATATTAAAGAAGTGAACAAACTTAAAAAAAGATGGTTAAACAATTACTAGGCTCTGCATATGTTAGTGGTAGTGACTCAGATGAAGACTCTTAGTTTGTAAATGATGTGTAAATATTTTTTATGTAAAATGCATTCCATTTTATATGTTTATTTTATTTCAATTTATTATTATCTAAAAATTATGTCACCAACATTAATTATAAAATGAATCATTTTTATATTTCAAACTATCTTAAAAATTGTAATAAATTAAAATAAATTTGTTTTTAACAATTATAATAATATTTAAATTTCAAATAAAATTTTGTCACTAAATAAAACAAAATTGTCACAAAAAGTTATCACCTACATTTACAAGAACGTCTCTAAAAACATTTACCTATAATAAAAAATTAGTAGCTAAAACTATTCTGCTACAAAAACAAAGTAGTCACCAAAAACTATTAGTTACCAAAAAGAAATCGTCACAAAAGCTTGTTAACTACGTTTGCAGGAACGTCACTAAAAACATTTACTTACAACACATAATTAGTAGCTAAAACTATTCTGCTACAAAAAGGAAATTGTCACTAAAATTAAATACTTACGACTACAGTTTAATAGGGAAAAACTTTTATCTATGAAACAAAAACATCGCAAAACACTATGTACGTCATTCTTTGTTCTTGTCGATTATGTTTTTCACCGACGAATTTTTTGTGTTGAGAAAATTATTTGCGACTATTCAAGTAAATGTTGCGGATATTGTTTTGCTGCCTGGATTCAGCGACAATTTAGGCGACGATTATTTTTCATCGCAAATTATAATTTGCAACGATTTGTTAATGTTCAGTGACGTTTAGTTTCATCGCAATTAACCTTATTTGATGTAGTGGATTTACTTTTTATATTAAATCATATAACCTCTAAAAAATATTTAATAAGAATAACTTTTAAAATAAATGAAGATTTTAATATTGATTCCATTATTTTGTTTGACACTGGTGCATACTTAAATTGTAAAAAAAAGGGGATAATTCCTGTGAAATTATTACAATAAAAGTCAAGAAAGATCAATAACTTCTAATAACTCTAGACTAAATATAAGCTATAAAACTGACACGTACATTAATGTTATGGTAAAAACTTCTTTTGTTATAGAGTATGGGTCATTCCTACAAGGACTAAAATTACTAGTACTTACCGTCTTTTTATTATCTGGCCTAACGAATTATAGTGATGATCAAATTAAAAATTAACACAACAAACTAAAATAAATCAACATAAGTGATTAACTACAATGAAGGTTAAAAGAAGAAACAATCAAAGAATACAATGGTTCTTAGAATTCGAATCCCCTATATGTGACAAGTTAAGCTCACGATATGTTGGTCCCTATGAAGTGATTGATAGAGTGGAAGCATGAAGAGGGGATGTGAAGCCAATAACTGAAATTATGAGATGATTAAGTTTGTTTAAAATTCCAAAGTCGAAATTTCTATGAGGAGGGGAGAATTTGTAATATCTTAGTTCGATTATGGTACTGTGTACTATATTGCACATGCATTTTATAAAGTATGCTCCATTTATAGTATACTAGAGTAATTTAAGCATATTATTGAGGTTATAATGGAGATCACGGATAGACCAGATATGGTTCTGGACTCGACCGAAAATTTTTCAAAAAATTTATGAAAACTTCGAAAAGATACAAAATAAGTTCGAATGAGCTTTAAAAGCCTCGAAATGTACTTTGAGGATTTATTTGACACTTTTGAATGAAATGCGGATGATTTCTGGATGAATTCTGGGTGAATAGTATTTTTGGATGAATAATGAATTCGCTTGAATAGTGATTTTGGGGACCCAACCCCAAAAATTTGAAACATACCTAAAATAGGTATTAGAGTTTAATGATACTGAAACGTTTTGAAAATAAGTTCGATTGGATGAATTTCGTGGGTTCCAAAAGTTTAGGATTAAAAATACCCTTTTTGGAAAATAATCGGTATTGAGGATTTTAAACCCATTTGAAATATTTTTAAGCTTCCAATAAATAAGAATTGACCCTAATTAGAGAATTTCATGGTCAATTTGAAAATAAGATGGTTGTGGAATGTTTTCGGCATTTAATTCTATTAGTTGGTCAATTAAATGCATTAAAGGATAATTTGACCTTTTTGTACTAATTTAAGGGCAATTTAGTCTTTTTACATGGTATTAGTGGATTGATGAGTCATTAGAGATCACCAATGAGATGATGAAATGTGTGTGATGAGTCATTGGTGATGACAAATAGGAAGGTCACGTGTAATCCATCAAATGAGTATAAAAAGCAAAACTTAAGACATTTTGCTTCATTCTTTTAACAAAAACGTGAGAGTGATGAGAGAGTAAATGTGAGACCTAAAAGAAAGGGAAAAGAAGTGAAGCCAAGGGTGAACATCAACCAAGGAGAGAGGAAGAAGAGTGTAGTCATTTTTGATGGAATTTGATGGTGACTTGGAGGAATCTTGAAGTATTCATCAAATATCCAAAATATTGGAGGAAAAATTGGTAAGTTTCCAAGCATAAATTTCTAATTTTTATGGGTTTTCTTTAGTGAGATGGACGTGCTTAAAATCAATGTTGTCTTAGTATTACTTTGATGTTTCTTTGTATGGAATTAGTTGAATATGAGAAGAGAGGAACGTGTAGTGGAAATCTATCTTAGGTTAATTTGAACCAGTCACATTGTTTTGGCCATAACTCAGCATACAGACCTCCAAATTATTCAATTCAAATTGGAGATAAAAATTAAGACGTAAAACTAAACTTCTCTAGAAGAAACCTAAACCTTATTCTAGATGAATACAATTGGAAATTGGAATTGAAAATGATAACCTAATATTATCCCTATGTTGAAGTAGCATGTGATATTTGGTACATTTTTCATGATTTAGAAGTTAAAATGACATGATTTTTAATGATATCAAAACTATAGACATAGAGAACAAATGTTTATAAGACCTTAAAACCTAGTTTGAACATTTGCTATGTAAAAATTAAGGAACAAGTAGAGGTATGGATTCTAGACATGGGTCGATTCTGGACATGGGTCATAACCATGACTCTTCATGTATGATTGTGATATGGTGAATTAAATTGTGTGAGATTGTGTTTATAAGAAATTGGTAAGTAAGAATGGGTAAAATATGGTATTTAAGTGAATTTTGAAGTTAGTTTTGGAAACAAAGAACAATAGGTTAGATTACAGAAATAAGCAAAAATATGATTAATGTACATATTACGCGATTAAATATTAATATCGAATTTGGTTAAACCAAGTTATATTTTTAATTTCTTATTCCTAAATTTGGAAATAAATCCCTAAGTGAAATGTGTTTTGTGTAGGTAAAGGAGAGGTACGGAACACATGAGTATGCTTGGTGATAAGTGTGATAAGTTTGCGAATTTGTGAGTGTATTCTAATTGTTTTACATTACTAAATCCTTTGCAAAAGAATTGATGACATATGAGTGTACTTTAAATTGAGTCTATTCAAATGGTTTTCATTTTATCATGCAATGAATATTTATGATGAATTTTATGCAAATGATATTTTACAAGTGAATATTGATAGCATAAGTGTACGCTTTGGCAATTTATGAGTTTTAATTTGAAAGTTAAATTTTATATGATTAGGAGTAACATTGAAATAATTCAATTATGAATCCTTATATAATTGATTTAGAAAATAAGATTAGTTGTAAATGTAAGAGTTGCTTTTGCCTATGATACACTGTTAGGCTTTATATATGTTATTATACCGGTATATTTATAGCGATTAACCTATTACAGGTAAGCGATGTAGAACAACTCTATAAATATTAGTTAACCAGTCATGGGGAAACGATGTAGAACCAACTCCTTGACTTGTTACGGGTAAATGATGCAAAATTAGCTTCGTAACTATTGACTTATAGCGGTTAACCTGTTACAAGTAAATGATACATAACCAGTTTCGTAAATAGTGGTTAAGTGATGTAGACCAGCTTCGTGACTTTAGGCCTAGTGTAGAGTATGGTAAAGAACTAGTGGTGGATTATATTGAGTAAGAAAGGTCATGTAACAATAATGCCACCACTATTTATTTTTAAAAGTGATTTGAGAGGTACCATATAGTACCAATTCTAGTGGTTGACTTATTGTCAGTATAAAAGTTTTCAGAAAAATTATTGCCACCACTATTTACTGATTAAGGAAAATGGAAACTGGAAACTTTTATATTATGAGTTTAATTTCGAAAAACATTTTGAAATAGTATTTCAGAAAAATTAAAATTGTGTTTTATGAAATGCTATGTTATTATCAGATTTGATGATGCACAAATAAATTGTTATGAAAATGTTTTACTATGAGCTTTATGACTGTATGGAATATCACAGTTATATTATTATGAAAAGTTTAATTTTCTTTTAAACTAATTACGCTCACTAAGCTAGTTTAGCTCACTCTTATTTTTATGTTTTTTAAAAAACCACCCACGTATGTGTATAGGTGCTGTAGTAATTAGGACTTCGCTATAGGATTTGTTGTATCGTCGAGTGCTGCTATGCTTGTGTTATTTTTGATATGCATGTGATATGTTTTAAATTATTTTGGAAATGTCTAAAAGTGTGATCTTGTAAATGTTTGTGATTGCATGTGATGTGGACCTGAGGTCCTATTTTAGAAGTTGAGATGAATATGAAATATTAGAAGTGTTTTAAATTGTGTTATGCAGGTTTTTGATAATTTTAGGAAGGCAAAATACAGCTGTTGTGCTGAGAAAATTTTTAATAAAATTATTAGAAAAAGAAAATTTCTCATTATTTTCTGCACTTTAACTTTTCAAGTGTAATAGCCCGGACTACCCGCTCACAGATATTGTCCACTTTGGGCCTTGGTTCAGCCAAGCCCTCACGATTTTGCTCTTCCCACCCTTGGAAAAGCGCGTCTGTGAGGGAGAGGTTCCCATAGCCTTATAAGGCCTACTTCATTCCCCTTTCTAATCGATATGGGAATCTAACATTTCTCTCCCTTGGGGGCCCAGCATCCTCACTAGCCCACAAGCCTAGATCCACCCCTTTAGATGCCCAGCGTCCTTGTTGGCACACAGGCCTGGAACCCCCTTGGAGGCCTAGCGTCCTTGCTAACATACCGATCTGGGTACTGGCTCTGATACTATTTGTAACAGCCCAGACCACCCGCTCATAGATATTGTCCGTTTTGGGCCTTGGTCCAGCCAAGCCCTCACGGTTTTGCTCTTCTCACCCTTGGGAAAATGCGTCTGTGAGGGAGAGGTTTCCATAGCCTTATAAGGCCTACTTCGTTCGCCTTTTCAATAGATATGGGAATCTAACAAATTTTTCCCACTAAATTCTAGCATCACCCTCTAGCAATCAGATAACTAACTTCAGCTTCATCTCATCGAGCAGTCCCATATCATGAAATGTTTCTGTGGTCTGACTCATCTAGGTTTTGGCCTCTATAACATCACCATGCCCATCAAAAGTGCCACACCTGAGGTTTTTTACCTCTTTGATATAACTCGAGATTTCAAACATCAGGTGTTGCCCTGGTGCATAATTAGGTACCACTACTGGCTGCCATGGTGGCGGTACTTGTGGTGGCATACGTGGCGCTCCAGCTCTAGGTTGTTGCTGCGCAGTATACTGTGCCCACCATGTCATCACCTGCTGCAGTGCCTCCCTCAGTATCGATGGTAAATCCGGCTGCGCTATCTCTGGTGGTGCTACGGGGTGAGGCTGCTTATGAGCTAAAGAGAAAGCAATCGTTGGTTAGATTCCCATTTATAAGGCTATAAAAACCTCTTCTTCACAGACGCGTTTTCCCAAGGGTAGGAAGAGTAAAACCGTGAGGGCTTAGCTGGGCCAAGGCTTAAAGTGGACAATATCTATAAGCGGGTGGTCCGGGCTGTTACATAAAGTATGAAAGATTTTTAACAGTTGAACGGCTTGGTTTTGTAGGAACCTTTCAGTTGAGTTAGATATCGATTGGAAGGCTACTGTAAGGTCGCCAGGAGGGCTCTACTTTAGAAGGGGAACTCGAGGATGGGTCCTTTCATACATTATCACTCACAAGAGTGTGTATGGTGGCGGTGTTAGTTAAAGATCATGAAACTCTCAAATTTGAAATAAACACAAGCTTAAAATATGCATACGGGTATAGGACATGGGTGTGTCCACATGAAATGGGTTTTTTCAGTGACTGTATAACTCTACAAAATTGTGCTATCATTAACACAGGCGTATCCATATGACACCGAGTTATCCAAAGACTGTATATTTTCAACTTCTTCATAACTTAGTCAAAATAGCTCCAAATTGCCCCTAAGCTTGTCCCATTATGTTCCTTTTACTCTAAGCAAGTGAATTATAACCTAAAAACATAGTACAGATGAATTAAATATAAAAATAAAAATTCTCAAATAAACAACCAAAATGTACTAAACATGAGACTAAAAACATAACTAAATCACCACTTATTAGAGGACATATACCATGTAATTATATTAGGAAATCCTTTTACAAAACTAATGAGCTCGCATATAGTAAACTACAATAACATTTCAACAAAAATAAACAATAAGAAATGTTGCTTCTTTTTAATAGAAATACAAAAAATTAGGAACATAAATTTAACAAAGCATGTTCTATTTATGAAAGCTACCTTAATAACATAATAAATGTGAAATAAAAACAATTATCCTATTTGAAAAATATGTCATATTATAAAACAATAGAAAAGCAATGACAAAATGAACACATCAAACAAAAAATAAGGACCTTAAAATAAAACATTGAACAAGAAGCTTGTGCTAATTTACTTTTCAGGGATAGACAACAACGTATCGCATATCTACCTTATGAAAAGATTTGATAAAAAATGAATTCCTACTAAAGTTAGACCTATAAAAATGAATAAATATTTAGAAATTCATTGTAAACAAGAAATAAAATGACCTATTAAGAAAAAAAAGTCAATATCCTTTCTAGTAATTTCCTTTGCCTATTCAAAATTTTTATTAACATAAAAAGTGACACATCTCCAAAGAAGCCACCTTAATAACATAATAAATGTGAAATAAAAATCATTATCCTATTTGAGAAAGATGTCATACTATAAAACAATAGAAAAGCAACTACAAAATGAACACATTAAACAAAAAAATAAAGACCTTAAAACAAAACATTGAAAAAGAAGCTTGTGCTAATTTACTTTTTAGGGATAGAAAACAACGTATCGTAGATCTACCTTATGAAAATATTTGATAAAAAATGAATTCCTACTAAAGTTAGACCTATAAAAATGAATAAAAATTTAGAAATTCATTGTAAACAAGAAATAAAATGACCTATTAAGAAAAAAAGTAGATAACCTTTCTAGGAATTTCCTTTGCCTATTCAAAATTTTTATTGACATAAAAAGTCACACATTTCTAAGGAAGCCACCTTAATAACATAATAAATGTGAAATAAAAACAATTAACCTATTTGAAAAATATGTCATATTATAACACAATAGAAAAGCAACTAGAAAATAAACACATTAAACAAAAAATAAAGACCTTAAAACAAAACATTGAAAAAGAAACTTATGCTAATTTATTTTTTAGGGATGGAAAACAACGTATCGCAATTCAATTCGATAAAAAATGAATTCCTACTAAAATTAGACCTATAAAAATGAATAAATATTTAAAAATTCATTGTAAACAAGAAATAAAATGACCTATTAAGAAAAAAAGTCGATATCCTTTCTAAGTCTTCTTAGAGATGTGTCACCTTTTATGTCAATAAAAATTTTGAATAGGCAAAGGAAATTCCTAGATTAATAATAAACTACAAAAATTTTAATAAAACTTTGCAATGAAATAGATATGTAGTTCTATATATAAAAAAAAGGACTTACTCTAAAGACTTCATAATGCCCACATTTTCTTAAAATTTGATATGAAATCAATATTTTGTTAAATTCATATACATCCTAAAGATAGATTTAAACTTATTTTCACTATCCCATTCAGGCAATTTGATTGGAGTGTCATGCCATTTAGCTTTTAAAAAAGCTCCTTCTAAGTTTCAAAGAATAATGAATGAAAAATATTCTCTCCTTATTATGAATTTTACATAGTAAACATTAATTATGTGTTAATATTCTTAAATACTATAGAACAACATGTCAAACATGTCAAAATGCATATACATATTATTACGAAACATGGCTTAGTATTATATAAAAGTACAAAAATCTTTTCCAAATAAAAATCAGGTTTTTAGGGCATTATATACAACTTAGAATAATAATTCCAATAGAGAGAACATTAGAATTTATAAATAAATTTCCTAACTAAATATCAAACAAAAAATAACTACAAAGGTTTTAGGAAGCTTAAACTATATAATGAAATTTATCCAAACCTTATTTGGATATGTAAACCCTTACACAATAGATTGAAGAAAAACCCTAAATTGTGAATTAAACATAATAGCTTAATTAAACAAATGAGGTCCTAAATGAAGACAACTGTTATTTTACACTTAGCCAATCTTAATACTTATTAAATTGTAAAATCTGTTGCTTCTAACCAAGGATATGGAGGAATACTAAAATCAATCATTGATAATAAAAAACAAACAGTATAATTTACTTTATGACATTAGAATCTTGCTCAAAATAATTATTTATCCATTTAAAAATAAAATCTTTCCATCATTTTCTACATTATTTAATTTCAAAGTGATTTGTTAAATAACAAGATTATTCTACGAATTAATGGTAAATCCACAAAAGAGGTTTTATTAAAAGATGTTCAAAATATTGTGTAAAAACAAAATTTTGCTAGATAGTAAGCTATTTTAAGTATTTTGATTTTGATTTTGAATTTATTAAGATGAAGCAAATTTTGCTTTTGATTTCATAATATGGTAATTCTTACAATACTAATCATGATTTTGATAATAAAACATCCAAAACACCATAAGGACCATTTATTAAAATGCCACAAAGCTTATCTAAAGCTCAATCTCAAGTACTATTATCTATCAAATCAGTAAAATCTTAGAAAGATGTCCTAAAGAAAGAAGAAAAAGTGTCCCATTTATTCCTAAAAACTAGGGTGTGATTTCCTTAGATTCATCTTCTAATGTCAACATTAATTAGTGGCTCTACCACTTGTCAACAATCTTAGAGCTATTAGACTCCCCCTAATGAAAGCCACCAAAAACATACTTTATCAAAAATGGTTATTGAAAGTGCAATAAAAAAGTTATTCAACATGAACCAAAGCATGTTTTAAATGAAATTTTACAAAGCCAACAGTCATTATAAGAGTTTTCAAATAATTTATAAAACCTGCTTTCTAAAGTTATTATTTTAGAAAAGATTCTTTTCAAACAATTTTAACAATTGAAAATGTTCTTTATAATATCAACTCTTTTGAAGTAATTAATATTTTATTTCCTAAGGGGTGGCATAATAAGCTATGAGATATGTAAAAGTTCCAAATCTGTTATTTACATATTTTAGAAGAGATGGATTCAATCAAAATTAAAAATTATTTTGTGGAACCTAATAAAACCACTCTACGTATTCTATATACAAAATTAATAAAGTCATATAACCTACTGAATAGGGATAGGAATTATGAAAAGTTAAAAGTATTAAAGCATGATTTTAAACCAATCTCCCATACTGTCCTACCTATAATTACTATGATTATCAGTAAGCTTAGTTCAATACCTATTTGGTACTAAACACTGCAAGTCGTCACTCATAGTTATTTTTCTTTAATATGGGGATTACATTCAACTTCCCCTTCTAGTTCATCAACTAGTGAAAATGGTGTGGATTTATACTCTAAATATTTTCATAACAAATATACTAAAGATATTCTGTTTTTAAAGACAAATACTAACATAAAGACTATGAAGACTTATTTCCTCCATTTTTACTAATTATGTTAAAGTTTTCCATCCTTTGGGTATTAATGTTGTGGTATGACTATACATAAGATCAACAATTAAATATTTCAATATTAATAAGGATATTCAAAATCAAATGATATGATAAATTTGTCCATATACAAAAGGCCTCACCATAAGCCACGGAGGAATGGATAGCCCAAAATTCTTGGTCCATCAATGAGAAAATTGAAGACCCTACAATTTTCTTACGATAAAATTTAAAAACAAATACCTTGTTAATTATAACAAAATATGAGGAAGAATATTTTGAAATAATGAAATATCTACTAAAATCGTAATTAACTTCTACCTTAAAAAATAATGAGGAAGAAGTAGATTTTGGCCTGGATACCAAGTAACTAGATCTGGTATAACCTCAGTCTAGGGAGTTAAAAAATGGAATGACATATGTAGAGATGCGCTGCAAAGCCTGCAAAGATGCCCTGTAAACCTACTAAAGCTAAAAAATTGCCAAAGCCTACAAACATGTCTTACAAAGCCTAAAAGAGCTAAAGCTTGCAAAGATACCATGCAATGTTTGGAAAGATGATAAAGACTACAAAGATGCCCTAAATTCTTAAGCTTATAAGATTCCTTGTAAAAAAAAACTGAAATAGACATAAGTGTGTTTTTAAAAAGCAGGAAAATATAAGGGGAAGGCTTATCCCTTTTCCAACTGACTTCTCCTCTAATGCTCTCTCTTACTCTCTTACTCGATCCCAAAGTCCTAGTAACAACTCTAATACATCCTCTTCATTTCTAGCCTTCCATACTAAAACCCTAGCCTTCTATATAAAAACCTCTTTTAAGTTCTTACATTACTAAAAGTATGTTTTATTCTGTTAAAACCTTCTTTCATAAAACCTTTTCATAGTAAAACTCAACTCCTCCCAATTTCCAAAATCTATTGCATAAGATATTCTTTCCAAAATAACCAAAACTTGTAGATTCTTATAAAATATTCCTTCATCAACCTACTCCACAGAGAGCCATCTTTTCTTAATGTTTCACAAATTTTGAATATAATAAAGTTAATTATTCTATTTTCAATCTCTATTAATTTCAATTAATGGTTATGCTTTAATAAATTTCTTATTTTTATTCTTAAATTTTAATGCTTTATTCATTTCTTTACTCTCTTTCAAAGTTTTTACTAAAGCAAGACATAATTACATTTAATAAGGAACATATCAGTTTTGAGGATGAACATGAACAATTATTAATATTATTATAGAAGAGCAAAAAATCAATTATTCCAAGATATTATAACTAATAGAATAATGAGAAGAATTATTAAGACAATAATTAGATTTCATTATAAAAAGTTAGAAATATTATCTAAGCCTAGCCTTGAATATTTTTCATGTCTAGAATTCCTAATATAATAACACTCTTAAAGCATTTAGTAAAAGAATTATATGAAGAGATAAATTTCTTTAAGGGGAGTAACGAATTAAGATACTTGTTGACCCAAGCATAACCTATCATAATTATCAACCAAAGCTTAGAAAGAATAGATCTTCTTTATAGTACTGCTACCTCTAAATATCATTTAATAAATATTTTAACCCTAAATTAGAAATTTTTTCAAGAACCTAAAGACAATCTAGTATTAACCATCAAAACTTGTTTAATTTTTCCATTTTATCTCTTCTCTATTTACTTCAAAATATAAGAATTAAAATAAATTAAATAATTAAATTATATTGGTCATAATTCTTACTACTAATTAATTAAATAATTAAATAGTATATATTCAGTCAATATTAACTAGATTATGATAAAAATAAAATAAAAGAAAAATTTTATATAATTTTCATAAGTTATGAAAAATAACAAAACAAAAATCATAAACTGATCCAAACAAAATTTTCAATTGAATTTGAAGATGAAGATATAACAAAAACTTGCAATAGAACCAAACAAGCCCTAATTTTTTGAGGCAAAGTAATAGAGTTTCCTATATTGACTAAACATGAAAATGTTAAAGGGTTTATAAGTGCTAAGGGCCAACTATCCAAATGACTAGTTCTAGTCATTATGGCAATGGTTGACCCAAGCTCAATTCTTGTTAATAGACTCTATACTCTACCCAAGCTCAATTTTTGTTAATAGACTCTATACTCTACCCATATTAAAATGGTATCAGAGAAGGTTTGGTATAGATTATTAATTTTTTGATTGTCCATCTAGATGTTCAATCCTAGTGGTTCGGTCCGGTTACTGTTGTGTTTATTTTAAGTGACAACTGGATGTTCAGTCTTAGTTGCACTTAAGGGAAAGTGTTAGAGTATCCTATATTGACTAAACATGAAAATATTAAAAGGTTTATAAGTGGTAATAGTCAACTATCCAAATGACTAGTTCTAGTCATTTTGACAATAGTTGACTCAACCCTAATTCTTATTAATGGACTCTACACTCTACCCATATTAAAAATTCTAACATATAATGTTAAAATTTTAATTAATATACATTTTTAAGATTGATTTACATTAAATGTATCTCGTTTAGAAATTACTGACGAATTTATATTATTCTAGTCAATTACTTATTAGAGAATTTGTAAGAAATATATGTGTCAAATTTTCAGATTAACTATAAACAAAAATTAAAAGAGTTTTAAATATAAAATAGTATTTTATAATTTTGAATTGACAAAGTCAATCTTGCAGACAACTTTAAGGTGCCTAAGGTCAGTAAATTTGACACGAAACACTATTGTTCTTAAGCTGTCATTGACATGTACATTTAGCTATCAAGAAGTAAGTATTCCAAATTGTCTTCTCAGTAAAACAGTAGCAAATGCAAAAGTTGACCTATGGAGTTCACTAGCTTCTTTATTGCTAGATCAGCCTCTCTATTTATATCGTCACTAAACATTACAATCACAACCATCTACTTCTAGTTCTCTCTATTTATATAAATTATATCAACACATACGATCTTTGCTTCATACACTTATATATTGTGCTCAAGGTAGCTCTCCTCCCCTTAATTGAAATGGAAAACGGGCACACAACCTTTAACTTGAATGAAGTTGGGAGCAATGACCAAAAGGTAATGTATAATGATGCATGGAAAGGCAAATCGTAGGAGACGATGTTGCACATGTTAGCATTGATCTTAACATTAATAGCTACTGTTGTGGTAGGATTTGATAAAGAGACCAGTAATGTTTCTTTAACTCTTCTGAGCACCTTGCCTTCCTTGAAACAGGCCAAGTGGCAATACATGTCTCTCCTGTGTAAGCTTTCCTATACCTAGCTTTTTAATTATACCTCCATTTTTACTCTAGGTCTCTGCTCGTTTAAAAAGCTGAGTTCGCAACCTTTTACCTAAAAAACCATGTTAACTGGATTGAGCCATTCACTTCATTTCTTGGTGATTGGCATGCACATGTTGTTAACGTTGTGACATATTCCCATACTGAAGAAATATAAAGATGGAGGAGTCTCCTTAAATTATAAAAAGAAGACTCCTTCACATATGTTAGATATCCCAAAAATTGTTTTTCCTTAAGACAAAAATTCTTTCTCTCGTTTTGTAATATTTCACATATATTATTTCCTAAAAATAAGTGAAATATTAATTTAATAGTGTCCGAGGAAATAGGCACAATTGGCTAAACTTCGTTAAATTCTAGTGTTCTTTATTTGTTTATTTAATAATTATTATTAGGTATAGTTGTAGTGAATTATTGTGCTATTAAATTACATATCTAGGAAAATTCTATCTAGGAGGTTGGGTTTTAAGTGGGACCGTTTGTGACCCTCTAGTCTTTCCTAGGAATTTACCTGGTGTGATTTTTCAATATAATCGTTCACACTCTATTCACCTAAAGCTAGGTTTTTTCTTAGAATATCCTGTGGTTATAGCGTAGTCTGATCTTCTACATCAGAAAAGATTTTTCCTTGTCAGCATTGACAACTATTAAATAGAAATTGTAGCAAAGATGACAGAAATCAAAGATACAACCACCCCCAACCATGTCAACAGCTTCTACCTCATCTATTTTAGCGAGGACTATTGTAACAAGTGCAAGATTTGTGGTGTAGATTTTTGATGACATGGGTCATTTAGACATGTGGCAAAGTGAGGTTTAAGACGCTCTTTTTCATCAAGGTCTTGACATTGCTATTGAAGAAAAGAAACTAGATGATGTTAAGGAGAAAGATTGGAAGACTATAAATCATTTGACATTTGTTACAATTCGATTGTGTCTTTCCAGAGAGCAAAAGTATGCTTTCTCAAAAGAAACTTCTACATCTAAATTATGGAACACATCATAAGATAAATTCTTAAAGAAAAGCAATCATAATAAGCTTCATATGAAGAAAAGACTGTTTCATTTATCTTATGTTTCGGGTAACACTATAAATGATCACATCACCAGTTTTAGCCAGTTAGTTACTAATTTAATGAATTTGGATGTGACATTTGAAGATGAAGATCTAGCTTTAATGTTACTGGGATCCCTTCCTGAGGAGTTTGAGCTTCTTGAAACTACTCTACTTTATGGGAAGGTTGTTGTGTCTCTTAGTAAAGTTACAGTTGATTTGTACAGTTATAAATTAAGAAGAAGCACAAAGGAAGAACGTATAAGTGGAGCAGCAGAAGCTTTGGTAGTCAAAGGCCGTTCATAGAGCTAGACTAAAGGAAAGAAAGGGAGATCAAAGTCGAGGCTTAAATTGAGCTAAGATGAATGTGCCTTTTATCGAGAAAAGGGGCAGTGGAAAAAGGATTGTCCAAAGCTAAAGAACAAAAAAAAACCTGATAAGGAAAAGGTTGTTGCAAATTCGAATGCTGCTGAATGTTAAAATGCAGACTCAAATCTTTCATTGACCGCTACATACTTAATAAGCCCTTCTGGTATATGGATAATCGATTCAGGTTGTAGCCATCACATGTGTCCCAATCAAGATTGGTTATCTGATTTTAGAGAGCTAGAAAGTGGAATTGTCTATATTGCAAATGACAATCCTTGAACCACAAATGGGATTGGTTCAATTTTCTTGAGAATTATGACAAAACAACCAAAACTCTAACAGTTGTCAAATACGTGCCAAGTTTGACGAATAATCTCATTTTTGTAGGAGTCCTGGAATTAAAGGGCTTTATTGTAAATGCAGCAAATGGAGTAATGAAAGTCTTCTTTGGTGCACTTATGGTAATGAAAGGAATTTGAAGAAACAATAACCTATATTATTACCAAGGTAATGCAATTAATGGAACAACAACAGTAACTTCAAATGATGATCAAGAGCTAGAAGCAGCTAGGTTTTTTCATATACGCTTGGGACATATAAATGAAAAATCCTTGAAGATATTAGTAAATCAAGGATTGTTGAAAGGAGTTTGGGCCTGCAAATTAGACTTTTGTGAACATTGTGTTAAAGGGAAGCGGACAAGAGGGAAATTCAGCACTATAATCCATAATATGAAGGGTATTTTGGATTATGTTCACGCTGATGTATGTGGACCTTTCAAAACAACTTCTTTGAGAGGAAAACAATATTATGTGACCTTTGTTGATGATTTTTCATGAAGAGTATTGGTGTATAATAGGAAGATTGAGGATGAAGAGCTAGGAGGTTTCCTCAAATGGAAGAAGATGGTGGAAACTCAAACAGGCTGAAGGATCAAGCATCTCCATACTGATAATAATGGGGAGTAAATGAGTGATCTATTTTTAAAAGTCTACAAAGATAAAGGTATTGTCAGACACTTCACAGTCAGGGATATATCATAATAAAATGGGGTGGTAAAATGTATGAATCAGACATTGCTGGAGAAAGTTCGATATATGTTGTCTAATGCTAGTTTGGGCAAAGAATTTTGGGTTGCCACTGTTACATATGCTTACCATCTCATCAATCGCCTTCCATCAACTGCTATTAGTGGTAAAACACCTTTGGGAAAATAGTTTGGAAAATCTGTTATAGATTATGATTCCTTACATGTGTTTGGTTCCACTACATACTATCATGTTAAGGAGTCAAAGTTGGATCCACATGTAAATAAACCAATTTTCACAGGAATCACCTTTAGTGTGAAAGGATATCATCTTTGGTGTCTAGATTCAAAGAAAATAATTTTCAGCAGGGATGTTACGTTTGACGAATCTACCATGTTAAGAAAGGTGACAACTAAAAATGTTAAGCAGACAGATGGTACTCCAAAACATGTAGAGTTTGAAGGAAGAATTGTTACCCCAGTAAATGATAAAGTAGATATAGAAACGCCTGTGGAAGAAGAGGAGTCAAATGAAGAAGAAGTTCCAACCCAAGAACCTTCACAGCAACAATTACCAATTACATTGAGAAAACCAAAAAGGAACATTTAAATACCTGTTCGTTATGTTAATATGGTAGGTTATGCATCTCCAATAGAAATTGATGAAATTCCTATCACTTATAAGAAAACAGTCCAAAGTTCAGAAGAAGATAAGTAGAGGATAGCTATAAATGAAGAAATACATTCCCTTCATAAGAATCAAACATGAAAGCTAGCTTGTAGTATCCCGTTTTCCTATACTAAAGGTTAAAACCCTAGATAACTATAGATGAGAACCATTATTGAGAAATTATAAGGTGCATTGCATACTTATACATACCAGTAGCATACACACAAACACGAATTGATTTTTATACATATTATAATGACTGCTTATGCATTCATTTGGCATATTCCGGGGTATAAATGATTTTAAGGTGATTATGACGTGAATAGTGAATGTTATGTCTTGAAATTGATTTGGTGAGTAAAAATATTAATTTAGAACTTTTTGGTTAAAATTTGGGAAATTTATGATATTTATGAAAATTTATGGACTAGGAAAAAAATGCCAAGTAGCAAGACAATTGATAAATGGTAGTAGAAATAAGTGTCAAATGGCAGTAGAAATTATTAATAAGTGACATTAGGATTTAATGACAAGTATCATTGAAAATTAGGAGACAATTAGAATAAAAATTGTGAGACAAATGAAATAGCTATTTAAAAGACCAGGTGGAGACCACAAGGTGGTGAAAAGTGTCACTTGCCTTGCGACACACCTCACTTACGTATGGTTTAATTAAAAGACAACTATTCTAGTCTTTCATTTTTTACTTCTTTGGTTAAATGCTCTTCTTCATTTCGTTCTTCACTTCTCCTTCTCCATTCACAACATTTTCTCACTAACCCTACACGCATGATTTGAGTTGCCATCATCGTTTACCTTACTACTCCAAGATCCTTGCTATTTCTTCTTCTTGTTAGTAAAAGAAACCAAACCTACTCCACCCTTCATGATGATGATCGTGTGGCTTAAGGAGTTAGGGTTTCTTAGAGATTTTGAAGAAGCTTTGGGTAAATCAAGTAAGTATATACTTGATCTTCATGGGTTGTTTAAATATAAACATATGTGATGATAGTTTGAGATTAAATGATAATGAAAATGGAGTTGATTTTATACTACATTGTGGACGAATAAATGGACATATTTATGTCATATTGTTTTGTTTATGATGAATAATAGATTATGTATTGTTTTATGAATGATTAATAGTGAAATTGGTGTTAGAATGAGAGTTGATAATTGATGAATGAAGAGATATGTATATGACCTGTTTTATGTTAATGGACGAGTTTAGAAATGAGAATGATGAATGATTTAAACATGTTCTGTTTTGGGTATATGAGAAACGTGAGTTATAAGTTGTTATATAGAGATGAATTAGAGTGAGTTTGAAGTTAAAGAAAAAGCAAGTGTAGTGTCTTGAAAAGAGAAGAAATAAGATGATAGTTTAAAGATAAAGTGAAATTGATAATGAAGTTGAATGTGTGTTGAAACATTTATGAATGTATGGATACTTGGATGTCCTGCTTTTGTATATAAGATGAACAATGCTTTATGATGCATTTCAAAAATGTTTTGAGTTAGAAATGAGGTGAGAATGAAGGGGAAATAAAGTAGAAATGATTAATTGAGCATAAGATGTTTGGTTGTAACATATGAGAGTTAAAATTTTGGAAAAACATGAAGAAAGATAGCTTGAATGTTCAGATTTACATAACCCACGATTGTGGGAATGCTTCCACGAACGTGGGAGGATATTCCGCATTCCCACGATCGTGGGAGGGCTAGAAATTGACGGATGGTTTAACCCATAATTGTGGGAATGGCCATTAATGTGAGTTTTCCTTATTTTGTGTGATGTTCGACATAACAAATCCTAGGGTACTTTCCTATGATGCATTTAGTCTTGAATAAGGCTTGAAATGAACCTAGTATAATGATGGATTAATTGATTAAATGTGTGATATACTTAGGGTGATAATCAAGGTTATAACTTAAGCATGGATGATTGATATCAATGAGACAAATTGTGAAAATTTAAAGATGTTATAAAAATGAAAGTGACCCTATGAATGCTAATGTGATTCAAAGAAGATAAGTAATGTGTATTAAGTAAGAATGAACAAGAACTTGAATATTATGTGATCATATGATGCCAGAAAAGAAATGATGAATGATTGAATTGTGATATTAGAATAACCAAGTTCTTTGAGCTATGAACCTAAGTGCAAACTTGATATATACAAATGATGATGTTTAAATGATCAAGAGATGTGATTAAAGAAACATACCCGGAATAATCAAATTGAGTAGACATTATATATTACACATATACATATGTGTACGATTGAATGTTTATATAATTGTGCAAATTAGTAATATGTGTATTGCATGAAGTTGATACACATGATTGAACGTCAGCATTCAGACGTTTCCAGATCATGGAAACAAATACAAATCTGGAGCGTACTGTGAGTTAACCTAGATAGTCTCACATTGATTGATTATTTCTATTTAAATTTCTGTATTGAACAAATTATGATGTGATTGGAAATAATTCCTAAAAATTAATAATCCGAGGAGTTTGATAAATGTGAACATATTGGAAGTGCTTTATTGAATGTGAATGAGAAAGAAATAAATGTTCTCAACGTTTCATTGAATGTCGGACATAGATCCGACGAAAATGTGAATGTGTACTGAATAAATGTGGTTAACTGCATATATGTGAATCCGTGCATTTTATTACATGATATGCATTATCATATAAACGTAGTTGTGACCAGAGTAGCCACCGAAAAAGAGCTTAAAGCTCAGAATGTGATTAAGAGCCAAAGGCTCACTAGATATAATGAGCCTGGTATTCCCAGCAGATACGGGACAGTTATCAATGAGCTCACTATCCACAATAGATACGGGACAGTTAAAAAGGCACTCAGTCACAACAAAGTAATAACTAAAAATGAGTCACATGTGTATTGCATATAAATAAATCGATGGGTATTTAATGAATAATTGAAATGAGATATATGTACTGTTCCAAAACTAAAATGTGAAATGATGTGTAAATTCTGAATATGTGAATTGTCTGTGAATATGAATATGTGAATTGTTCTGCGTTGCTATGAGTGAACCCATCGAGAATGGTTCGCTCACTGAGTTCGCAAAACTCACCAAAATTGCAATGTTTTCTTTCAGGCTCAGAGGATATCTAGTTAAACAAATTGGAGTATAGCCACCGAATTCAGACATGAGCTAGAGGTCGGGATCAGTTTGCACCTACATATTTCTTCATTCATTTTGTATTAAGATCTGTATTCTGCAATTATTGTTTATTGTATTTGTGAATCGTAAAGTGTAATGACATTAATGACTGAGTATATTTATAAATGTAACGAGACAAATCGAGCTTTAGTTGCAATAAAAATGTGTTGTTGCTTGAATTTAGATCAAATGTGAAGTTGTAATGACTTTTGCGATAGGTGATGTTTATGGATAAAATGGGCCGAAAATGATTCTTTGTTTTCTAAAAATGCATGTAATGTGTGAAAAATTTGTGACGAGTTTGATTGATTGTTGTAGCGTGCCACTTTTGTAGAGTCTGTTCTCACATACAGTTGGTACATTTAGGGATATGCCCTACGAGAGTTGTGGTGCTACATAGCTAGTCTCCAAAAGGGAAAGAAGGCAATTGGATGCAAATGGGTATATGCAAAGAAAGATAGATTTCTTGACAAGGATAATGTTCATTACAAAGCAAGGTTGGTAGCTGAAGGCTATGCTCAGATAGAGGGAATTGATTATAATGAAGTTTTTTCTTTAGTTGTAAAACATTCCTCCATTCAAATTTTGTTGGCTTTGGTAGCACAGTTTGATATGAAACTAGTTCAATTAGATGTAAAAATTATGTTTTTACATGGAGACTTAGAGGAGGAAATCTATATGAATCAGTCTAAAGGTTTTTAAGTTGTTGGAAAAGAGATATGGTGTACAAGCTTGAAAAATTGTTGTGTGGATTAAAGCAATATCTGAGGCTGTGGTACAAGAGATTTCACAAGTTGATGATGGGGCAAAAGTGCATAAGAAGCAAATACGATCACTATGTGTATTTTTGTAATCTACAAGATAAATACTACATCTATCTTCTCCTATATGTTGATGATATGCTGATAGCTTCAAAACATCAAAGAGAAATTGAGAGATTAAAGATTCAGTTGAATCACGAGTTTAAAATAAAGGATTTGGGTGAAGCCAAGAAAATTCTTGGCATGGAGATAAGTAGAGTCAAAAAGTTAGGGAGATTGTGTTTGACTCAAAAGCAATATTTGAAAAAGGCACTACAACGTTTTGACATAAATGAAAATTCAAAACATGTTACTACTCTGCTTGCTCCTCAAATAAAGCTCAGTGCATCCTTATCTCCAAAGAAAGATGCAGAAAGAATGTACATGACTAAAGTACCGTATGCAAATGCGATCGGTAGCTTAATGTATGCGATGGTGTGTACAAGGCCTGATATTTCACAAGCAGTAGGAATCGTGAGCAGAATATGCATGATCCAGGCAAAGAGCATTGGCAAGCTGTGAAATGGATTCTACGGTACATTCTAAATACCGTAGATATTGGATTAATGTTTGAGTAGGATGAGAATGGTAGTCATTGCTTAGTTGGATATTTTGATTTCGACTATGCTGGTGATTTAGATAAACGTCGATCAACTATTGACTATGTGTTTACTCTTGCAAAGGCACCAGTCAGGTGGAGGTCTACCTTACAGTCAACAGTTGCTTTGCAACTATAAAGGCAGAGTATATGGCAGTTACAGAGGCTATAAAGGAGGCAATTTGGTTTCAAGGATTGTTTGATGAATTGGGAATTGGACAGAAGCATGTCAAAGAACATTATGATAGTCAAAGTGTTATTCATTTAGCAAAGAACCAAGTTTATTATGCAAGGATGAAGGACATCGAAGTTTGTTATCACTTTGTACGAGAGGTTCTAAAAGAAGGTGGAGTAGCAATCTAGAAGGTTAAGACTATTGAGAATCCTACTGATATGTTGACAAAGGTAATGACTACAGTCAAGTTCCAACATTGTTTGGACTTGATCAATATTGCCAAAAACTTGAAGATGGGTGCTTTGAAGTGCATTTAAAGATACTATTAAAGGTGACTTTTGTGAGAGGTTTGACGATGTGAAATATATCAAGGTAGAGAATTGTTAACGTTATGACATATTCCTATACTGAAGAAATATAAAGATGGAGTCTTCTTAAGTTATACAAAGAAGACTCCTTCAAAAAGAAGACTCCTCCACCTATGTTAGATATCCTAAAAATTGGCTTTCCTTAAGATAAAAAATTCTCTCTCTTTTTGTAATATTTCACTTGTATTATTTTCTAAAAATAAGTTAAATAACAATTTAGTAGTCTATGAGGAAGTAGGCATAATTGGTTGAACTATGTTAAATTCTAGTTTTCTTTATTTATCTATTTAATTGCTATTATCGAGTATAATTGTAGTGAATTATTTTGCCATTAAATTATATTTCTAGGAAAATTCTATTTAAGAGGTTGATTTTTAAGTGAGATCATTTGTGACCTCTCTAGTCTTTCTTAGGAATTTACCTAATGTGATTTTTCAGTATAATCGTCCACACTCTATTCATATAGATAATAGTGCTCAAGGTGAATTTGTTATTATTGGTAAAAATTAACCCTAGTTTTCACAATACATGTCTCTCGCATTATAACAATTGCAGTTTAAGCTTGTGTTTCAAATTAAGTTCGAAATTTGCAACTATGGACACATATATGCTGATTTGTTTAAATGTTCTGATGGAGTAAGAATAGAAGATCCGAAATAATTTGCAGTGGTACCGATCAATGAACGGCGTTTTGTTTCATTTGTCATTATTCAATTTCCAAGCTGGGAAAAGTTAGGTTTCAATTGTGCAGTGACTGTTCAAGTATGATTACGTTATAATCATGTGAAACTTGATTTTGACTCCCCTAGTAGTGGGCTCTACTAACTTAAATGGAAGTACTCCCAGATCCACTGTTTTCACATGTTTTACCCGGAAAGAAAGTGGGAAGATGGCAATATGAATCAGAATACAAAGCAAAAAAGAGCTACTGCATTGAATGAATGATGCTTATCCTTATGCCAAATGACTTGGGGCATTTTATAGCTCAATTACAGTTGTCAACTACCTTCTGCAAAATCATTCATAGCCCAGCCACTAGAACTTGCCATGTTCTTCCTTTATGGGTCTTGATCTCAAAGGAGATGAAATAAATAGGTACCCTGACTGACAAGCAATGACTGAAAGTGAAGAGAGATAATGAAAATATGGAGTTTTAACTTCTCTAAAATCCTCCAAGTCTTAACCTTTAATTATTAGAAACTAAAGTGTATTAACTATTACATAGGTTTCTGCTGCTGTCAAATGTCACCGCCTGCACGTATGCTGTGGGATCATTGCTCTATACCATGTGCACAAAAAACAGTACAAAAATGGTGGTAGTGGTACTAGACATTGTGGTCATGGGGCTACTCTTCTCAGCCAACGGAGCTGCAGCAGCAATCGGAGTCCTTGGCCGGTATGGAAACTCTCATGTGCAGTGGAACAAGGTGCGCTATGTGTTTGATCGTTTCTGCCAGCAGATGGGAGCTGCTTTTGTATTGTCTCTGCTAGGATCGTTTGCTTTTCTTTGGTTGGTTGTGCTGGCCGTTCTCTTCTCTCTAATCTCTTCTCTAGTTGTGCCCTGAGAGCTTCATTCTTTTCAAAATCACTTCGTTACGTCATCTCCATTTTTTTTTTTGGTAACCAACAATTTTCACCTATATATTTTCGCTTTCTTTGGATTGAATTATATCAACTCATCAAACTTCTTTAAAGTGAAATATAACTCATTTGGCTTTACCAACTTCCCTCTCTAATAATAGGATTCAAAACTCTAGGCTTTTTCTTTCCTAACAATAAGCAAGAGTCGTTGATTCCTTGACTTTTGATTTTCTTGTAGCAGATAATCATCCTAAGTGCACCATTGAATTAGGGACCAAAAACTTATTTAACTTCTTTATATGTTTGAATAAGTCCTTATTACAGCTTGTCCAAGACTAACTTTTGATTGACAAATGGCGACAAAAAACTGTACAAGTTAGGAGTTTTGATGGGTCAGGTTGAATCGGGTTAGATGTTGGACAGACAAACTTTAGGTTGCCCAAAACTTGATCAAGCTTAGGATTGGGCAACATGAGTAAGGACTAAATGGACTTCAGTCTGAGTTCAACCCATATGTAAGGAGCTTTAGATCAGGTTTGATAGCCTATAAGGGGCTTCGAGCCATTTCTAAGCTTACTATTTCTTTTTGAGGGATTTACGAGTTGAATGAATTCAAACATAAATTAGAAATATAATAGACCAAATTCAGAAACACAACAACCTTTACATGATGGAAATTGAGATATCTTTGTCTCATATTATACTAGCAATTTTTTATGGTGATAACTATCAAGCATGAATTGTTAGAATTATAGTCTATCTTGGTGTAACAAACTTTTGGGAAGCTATAGAGGAAGATTATGATAGTCTCATATTTCTCGCGAATCTTATAGTGACTTAACTTAAAACTCACAAAAAGAAGAGGACTAGGAAGTCCAAAGAAAAAGTGCACCTATTCTTTAATGTTTCAAACATTATATTTACAAGGGTTATGGACTTATAGTCAACAAAGGATATCTAGAACTACCTTAATGAAGAATATCAAGAAATAAAAGAATAAAATATATGCAAATTTTCAACTTGATAAGGGAATTTGAAATGTAAAAATGAAAGAAATATAAACCATTAAAGAATACATTAAAAATTGTTGGAAATAGTAAACAAGGTGAGGTTCTTTAGGAAGGACTTCTCTAATGAATGAATTATGTGAAAAGTTCTTATAACTTTGCCTAGAAAGTATGAGTGCAAAGTTTCTTTAGTAGAAGAATCTAAGAATTTATTAAGTACATGCTTGATAGAATTGATAAATGCATTACAGGCATAAGAGCAAAGGAGAATCATTGGAAAAAGAGAATTCATGTTCCTTAAAAAAAGAGGCAAAGAAAAGAAGAACAATTCTTGCTAACCTCACCAATATGACTGATGAAATTCAATGTTAATACAATAAGATTTAAAACCATTTGATCAAAGACATATTAAATCAAAACCATGAACACAAACATAACAAAATGATATGGATCACCACACTCTAAAGCAAAAGAGAATGAGAGGGATAAGATCCTAGGGTTTTGATTACCATTGGCAAGTTAGATAAAATCAAAGTTTTTAGAGAACCTTGAGAAATAACACTCTAAAAGATGTAAGAAAACTCTATAATCGTACCTTTTATGAATCAATAGTAAGGTAATCTCACAATTTCAAACATAATAAAACCTCGTATAAGGATGAAACTCGTAAAACTAGAGTCATAAAAGGAAATACAACTTGAAACGCAAAATAATTACTAATTAAAGTATGAGAACAATGTTTGTCTTAGCTAAAACCAGTGCTTGTTTTGGACAATTAGTATGTAAACAACAACGAGTTTGATATTGGTTACATGTCAAAATCTTACGTTGATTTGCTTTTGGAGCTTTAGTATACAAAATCCGAAAAAAGCCTAGCATCGGTCATAAGTATGACTCCAACTTATAGCATATTATATTTCTTAGCACTTCAACACTTTGTATAAGATTGGTGCTAGATGTTTCCTAGTTTGACACTAGCTACTTTCTGTTCCTAAAATTGTTTAGGTTACTCTTTCACTTAGATCATTATTATGGGTCTGCTTTCAACCTTTTAAAATATCCAAATCTCATTCCTTATAAAGAGATCTAATATAAAGTCATTGAAAGTTTTGTTTTTACCTTTCTTATCATACTTTGTGTCAATGGATTTTTGATATTTCCTTTAAAGGATCGACAACAAATTTTGATGCATGAATAACATTTGATTGATTCCTATTAATTCCCTTTTATTAAAAAATATTTGTCCTCAAATTAGCATCTTCCTGTACAAAGTCAAACGAAGATAAAATAGCCACATTAAAAGTAATATGAACTTTATATTTACCTGGTAAGCTGATCTTAAAGGTATTATTAGCCACTCTTTCTATAACTTAAAATGGTCCATCCCTTCTTAGTTTTAGCTTAGATTTTTGTTTGCTTGAAAACTTTTTCTTTTGCAAGTGCACTAAAACTCAATCTTTAGGTTCGAAAATCATTGTCTTCCTCTATTTGTTAGCTTGGTTGATTCTTAATGCTTATGCTTGCCTTCTAATGAAGTTTCTTCACTAAGGACTCGTTTGGATTCCCACCAATCAGTTGTTTTTTTAGCTGATTGGTGGTTGTTAGCTGTTTGACTTTTCAAACAGCTAACAACAACCGTTTGGAGAGCAGCTTTTTAAAGAGCTTATTGAAGCTAATAAGCTGAAAACGAAAACACTGCAATAGAGGAGCGTTTTCGTGCATCAACTAAAGTGAAATGTAGCAAAATCCAACAATACCCTTTTTTATATGTAACCATAACCAGTAGTTAAAGAAGAAAAAAAGAGCATCAAACACTTCAATCCTTGCTTAAATAAGGACATTTTAGGAACATTATTTGTTCTTATAATTGTTTTATGCATTTATAGGTTAGAAATAAAATGTTG
>JANQBM010000009.1:18296047-18316277 GCA_025594535.1 Erythroxylum domingense | reverse complement strand
GAAGACCGTCGATGAAGTGGAGGAGCTGATTGAGGAAATTACAAGCAATAATTGTTTTTGGACAAACAAGCAGGGAAGGTAACCTGTTACCTTCAGAGAGTAGAAGGGAATCATCGCGGTCGATCAGATGACAGACATGCAAGAAAAGATCGACAAGTTGATGCAATATCTCAACAACATGAAGGCGTCATCTTCAGCTCAAGTGAAGGTTATACAATTGAAGTGTGAACTCTGTGGATAGTTAGACTATGATACTGTGGATTGTTATTTGATAAAGGAAGGAGATTCAGAGCATGTAAACTATATGGGAGTGCAATATAAACGAGGAGGGGGTAACAATCCTTACTCCAACACTTACCACCCTGGGTGGAAGAACCACCCTAACTTATCCTAGATAAACAACACTGGAGGACAGTTCAAACCTTAAGGACAAGATTTTGGATAAGATTAGAGGCATGGAGGATGCACATACGCCTCATCTATACACAATTTAGAAGTCCAAGTTGGCTAATTAGCGTAGGCAATGTCTACTCAGAATGCTAGAACTCTTCCAAATTGTGTATAAACCCAGGATAAGGAACGGACCATGGCTATTAGTTAGACCCAGGATAAGGAACTTGAATAGGTGAAGGAGGAAGGAAATAAAGGAGAAGGTTAAGAATTCCTTTTAAGTGAGCCCGTGATTGAGTCGATTAAGGCAACTAGACCTATACTTCCGCACCATATTTTTGCTCAACAGGATTTAATTACAAAGAGGGAAGTAAGGAAGTTAGAGGAGATAGAGCAAAACAAGGTCAAGGAAGTGACAAATCAACTACAGACGAAGCTCATATTGAAGGAATTCATCAAGACGAAGGTTAAGGAGCGAACATCGGAAGAAGACCCCGATATTGCACAGAAGAAAAAGGAACTAGGGGACTTTTTCATCCCCTGCAGTATCAACAGAATCATCATAGATAGGGCATTCGAGGACTTAGGAGCAAGTATAAACATGATGTCCTACATCTTTAGTCAGAAGCTGGGGTTAAGAGAGTTAGTACCTGTTAAGTCTTTAGAAAAGATAACCGACAGAACAGTACACGAACTGAAGGGGACTATAAAGGATATTCAAGTAAAAATTGATAAATTTACCTTTCCCATAGACTTTTACATATTGGATGTTGGAGAAGATGTGGAAACCCTGATAGTTCTTGGACGACCATTTTTGGCCACTGCTCGTTCAATCATTAATGTTGATGGGGGCGAATTAACTTTAAGGGTAGGAAAAGAGCAAATAACCTTCCAAGTGTTAAGGAAAGACTACGGATCTCCTTCACCTCTAGTGGACAGCAAGGAACCTGAACCTCGAGGAGAATGGGAGGATATCGAGGATCCTGGGAATACATTTAGGAAGAAGTGCTCGCGAAGAAGAAGGCGAGGAAAAGAAAATTATAAGGAAAGTGGAAACCGCAGAATGGTAGCTAAAGCGCAAACTTTGAGATTAACGATGACGCTACCATTGCACCATTCATTCCAACCACTATGAGCTTAAAAGAGCATCAAGCTACTGACGTTAAAAGAATTACTACATAAGAGGTAACCCATGGAAAATTAGTTTTTTATTTATTTTGGTTAGAACGTTTAAATTTTGTAGTTATGATTATTTTTGTTTTCGAATAAAATCAAGACAAAATTGGATTTCAAAATAAATGGGATGAATTGAGCAAGCAAGTAAAAGAGAAGTGAAAAGAGCCACAAAAAGAATTAAGAAGTGAATTCGAAAAGATTGGGAAAAGAACAAAAGAAAAAAAATCAAGAAGTGGTGGAAAACTGCTAGGCCACGATCGTAGCCTGCAATTAGGTAGAATAATGGGAGCACACATTTTTAAAGGAATTTTTACCATTTTTCCCTTTTAACCACCTATATATTCAATTATAACTTCACTTTTACATTCACATTTATTTTGACTTTATCTCTTTAAACTTCAAGCCTTCACACGCTCTCACATCCCTCTAGAAAATTTCAACTTCCAAATTCTACTCAATTCCTAAGAATTATGCCTCGCATTAAACAATTAGCCCGATGGGAGCAACCAGGACGAAATCAAGTTGCAGGACATGGGAGAAGAAACTGAGCAGCAGACTTTGGTGCACCCTTCCTGATCTACACAGAATAAGAAGGTATTAGTTTTCAGTCTTTAAATGCTAGACAAATTGTAGTTCCAAAATATTTGGATTTTGAAACACTTGATAGGCTAAAGTTGAGCGAGCGAGTAGAAAATTTAGCTAAAAGAATCTAATAGGCCCAATTTATACGGTTCCAATTTCCTGTCTATCAGGAGCTCATGTTGGAATTTTTCATTTCACTGACTTATAACTCTAGGAACCCCAGGGAATTGTGGTTTGGGTTGAGAGGAAGAGCTTATGAATTGAATTTAGAAATCATGTGTGATTCCTAGAATCCTCTATCATCAATCAGTATGATGATTTTCATCCCTCTCAATATTGGAATGAACACTCTAGAATAGAGTAATTTTATGCCAAGAATGCTCGTAACAATATAATAAGGTCCCCCGAACACTTGTTGCTACACAAATTCATGTGTCAGCTGGTTTTTGACAAAACAGAAACAAATAAGTGTTCCACAAAGGAACTCTTTATGTTGTGGTGCATGGACTACAGTATTCCAGTGTGCACATCCACACATATGCTAAATGCTATTGTTGTGCCTCCGCACAAAAGGAGTAATAATTTAGGAATGGGGTACCTAGTGTCTGCAATTGTTGAATATTATGGCGTGGACTGGAGTGGGTTAATTGTCCACTTACCTGACTTCCTAAACCATCATCACTTATGGTAGACTGAGATCCTTCATTCCCAAAACATGGAATTTAGGGAAATCAGCAAAAAGACATATGTTAGGATTAGTGCCAATCAGACAAGTTGGAGCTCAGCACCGCCTTAGCAAGCAGAAGAGTCTAGTGAAGAATCTGAGGAAGAGGAAGGCTAGAAGGAAGTTCTAGATGCAATCTTTGAAACCAACAAGACACTTGCGGAGAATACTAAAATGATGAAGGAGATGGCCCGGACACAATGACGTCAAAACCGAGATATCCGTTGGATCTATAGATATTTCAAGGCTCAGGGCGTTCAATTGCCACTTGCGACACCATCACCACCTCCATCTTTATGAGACTTTGTCTAACCCTGTTTTCTTTTTCAAATTAGCCTTCAATTCTATTTTTTTCTTTTTTCTTTTTTCTTTTTTATTTTTTATTTTTATTTAGTTTTTGTTTACCTTAATTTTATATTTCTTCTTGTCTTTTATGTGCTTATTTGTTCCCTTCTCACATTGAGGAGAATGTGTTGTTCAAGTGTGGGGAGGGTTATGTGTTTTATTTTGTATATGAATTTGCATATTGTATGATAGTTATTAGGTTTCATTTTGTGAACTATTTGAATGTGTCAATAGTAGATGGATTGAAATTTATTTAATTTTGAACACAGTCTATCAGGTTGTAAATAATCATTAGCTCTCAAAATTGTGAATTAGGGGTCTTTGGATAAATATACAACTTAATTAGGATTTAATATAAGTTTAGCACCCTCTAGATTGTAGCATTCAATCATAATTTGAGGTCTTTCAACTTAAGTAGCTTTACTAGTTTTTTTTCATGAAAACGAGTAGCTGAAACAATAAGGTAGGCAATAAAAAATGTGTGTTTGTTAAATAAATACCTATTCCACTTACCTTCAGATTATGAATAGACCTAGTAGCTAGTTGAAATTATGATATAGCTGAGTAATCAAATTGACACGCATCACAAATGTGTGCCTTTACATCAAAAAGCTATAATGATGTTTCAACCAAGCCGTTTAATAAAACATAACTTAGTCAAGTAATCGGATCAACATTCATTACCAATGTTTGCCTCTGGGTAAAAGACTAAGTCCTTGTTTAAATAAATAAATGAAAAAAGAGTTCTTAATAAAAACCTACCGGACTTGTAATAAGCTTGACTTTTCATAAAAAAAATACTTAGGAATAGTTACAAAGTCTGAAGGGACAAAGAATTATTAATGTGTGTGTGCAATTGAATAGGGTAAATAAATAAACACTTGGATCTCGATTACTTTGTATATTTAGTTCAAAGCCCCTAGACATAAATTTTGCATGTTAATGATTTGATATAACTTGTATGATTATGTTTAAGATTAAATTTATTTTATGAAGTTGAAGCCATTGCCTCATTACTGCTTTGTGTGTTATGTATTTGTTATGTGTTTGTTGTTTTGTTTGCTTCAGGATAAGCAAATGTTTAAGTATGGGGATGTTGATAGTTGTGATTTGCATCATGTTTTAGGGTTTAATTTGTTATGTATTACGTGTTAAATTGAGTGTTTAGTTTTTGTTTAGATTAGAATTATGTTAGATTATGTGTTTAAGTGTTTTTATGGGTTAGTATGAGTCTTTAAGCTTAAATGTTATGTTTTTGAAGTACCTTGATGTGTTTGTTAATGTTTCAGAGTCAACGGCGAAGAGCAAAGAAGTTTTAAAGACTTTTGGGCCGAAACCATAGCCCAATAGGCGACGATTGTGCTAGAGAGATATGAGCCACCATGCCCTAGGCCACGATCGTTACACTTTAGCCACGATCATGATAGAGAGGTCTGATCCAGGCCACGATCGGCGACAATCGTGATAGAAAGGGTTAGATACTGGCCACGATCGTGGTAGTCAGGGCCACGATCATCTGCGTTCGTAGACTCGAAAACAGGTGAAAACATTAAGTTTTGATGAACTTTTTGGACCGTTTCGACCCCGACTGAACCCTAGGGCTGCCAAGATATTTAAGGAAAAAAGAAGGGAGCTTTTTGCATCAACCAAATTTCAAACCCTAGAGAGAGCTTATCGAGAGATTGAGAAAGGATTGAAGGAAGAGAGACACAAAGAAGAATCCACGTGAAGTACTTCCCGAAATAGGAGGTTTCCCGCCGTTGTTTCCTCCACCATTCCATTCCAATAGTATTTTCCAATTTATTTTCAATTTTATTGATGTATAGAATTGAGATAATTGTTGAGAATAGGATTTGTTGAATGTTAAGTTATGTCTATACTCACGTTCTGGATTTTGTCTTTGATATTAATGAAAGTTGATTTTTTATTTTTCTATTGAGTTATTGTGATTCAATTTCTGTTCTTAATAATTCGATAATTAACTGAAAGGGTGAACCGAGTGAAAATCATCAAATTGGGTTAACAAGAGTTAGGTAGTTTGATAAATTAATAATTAAATCAAACTGGTAAATTTATTTAAAGAGGGATCGTGCACAGGTTTTTGATAAGTTATTGGACAAATTTAGAACTAATTAAGGTTTTGGGTCAATTGCGAATCGAGATATTACAATTCTATAATCTAATTAGGGTTTATCAATTAGGGATAAAGATTATAACTCGAGAGAGAGTAATCCACCCTAGGATCGTCTAGACCCAATAATTCAATAATTTCATAATCAATTAACTTTCCATTAAGGTTGGACAAAAACCCCCCTTTCTCTCAATTAGTAGTTCCTAGGTTGATTCTTGATTGGGTTGTACAATTTGCTATCTTGTTTATAATTTATGAATTTAATTCTTGAAATTGATTATTGATTGATTAATTTTTTGTTTTAATTTGTCATTTTGAATTATTGTGAAATTGAGTTAAGCCTTAGATTTTGGGATTAAATTACTCCTCCTTATGGGATCGATAACTTAGGTATTATGCAAACGACCCGTGCACTTGCGGTATTATCGAGGTTAAAAATATTAAAAATTTATTATATAGAAAACTGCGATCATATCCTCATTTGTTTGGATCCTTAGGTACGTAATTTAATTTCAAGGATGAATTTCTTTTAAAGGGGAGAACCATAAAGCCCACAAAAGAAAACAAAAGAGCCCATCCATAACTAATCAACCCAGCCTATAAAACAAATAAACAGATGGTTATATATACATATATATAAGAAGACAACAATTGGGAAATTAAACACCCAACAAAAAAGATTATCTTCTTCTTCTTCCTCTCCATTTTTAGCTAGCTGGTAAGGGTTTAAATACACTATCTTTCTCCTACATCTGAAACTTTTCTCATGTGTTCCCTCATTTTGTTTGTTTTACCCTAAGATGTGAGGAAATTGGGGAGGATAACAACCCAAAAATCCCTAAAAGGCCTAGACTTCGCATAGGTGAAATTTTTCTAACAACAATTATATGCCTCTTATTATGAGTGTTAGTCATCCTACATTAATTTATAGTTGGATTGTATATTGTGATTGTTTGGGACAATAAATTAAAGACATAAAAAAATAAAAAATGGTGAAAAGGTGGCTAAAAAAGAGAAAAAGAGGAGGTAGGAGAAGAGAAGAGAGTGAAGAAGGAAATTTAGGAATATTTAAGTTGTATTTAGAGGAAAAATAGGAAATGTAAACATTTAAGGATAAAATTGGAATTTAATTCCTAGCAGGGTATTTTATATTAATAAAAATAAAGGAGAGCAAATTTTGACTTTTAATAGTTAACGATATTTTAGTAATTATGGTAGTTAAGTAAGGATATTTTTAATGAATAAGAATAAAAGGGAAAAGGGAATAATGTTATATTATTAAATATAATTGAATTGAAAATTTTTCATTAATAAATTTAATAGAATTTTGTAATATCTAGATTCGAAGGTTAGATTAAGGAATAAATTGGACTTATTAATTAGTTGAGTCTGAAATTCAGGTAAGGATAACCTCATACTGTACTCTTAGAATAATATATGGTTCTTGAAACTTTGAATTTTGTTATTAATAAACTTTTTTGTAGCAAATCATATTTTGAATTAACATTAATTAAATTAATGATTAATAGATGTTTATTTATTTCAAATAATTAATAAAATATAAGATTTTTCACTTATATATTTTTTAACATATTATGAGATGTATCACTTCTTAATTCAGCAAAAATGTATTAATTAAATTTTCAGTTATGCATAAGTAAGAATATTAACATAAATAAATCACATTCATGAAATTAAATAGAGATTGACTTATAATAAGTTGTGAATAAATGGTGTAAATCGTGAATATATGACTTACCTATAATAGGCTATATTCGATGGTCATAGATTAATAGGTTGGTTAAAAATGAGTGAGCAATAACTAAGTATCTATCTGTGGAGTAGGTACCGGAGTAGCCTGAGTCCCGAGGATGTCCTATGCTAATAACTAAGTATCGAAGTAGTATTCGGATATCCTATGCCTATGGTAGGTATTGAAGTGGTATCGAGGTATCAAATTAGATTGAGAAATTGAGGTACCTTATCTAATTACGTTTCCACTTAGTGAGAAATTATGATGAGTAGAGATGAGCCGACAAACCATTGAATGTAAGCCTACTAGGTTAAGAAGGGCCTAGGCAATTCAATTAATTATGAGATAAAATATAAATGACAGAAATAAAATAATATTAGTCTTGATCATTTCTATGATAAAATATTGGATGTTTGTTAATTATTTGGATAGGTTAAGTAATGTTATGTATTTTAGTAATATATGTATGTTTTAATTGCTTAATTAATTTCTATATATATATATATATATATATATATATATATATATCGAGTTATTTAATTTTAAGGAAACAATCAGTTACTCTTATTAAGTAGGCAACTCATCCCTTGCAACTATTTTTTTAGGAGATAGAGAGATTATCGATAACCCCAGTACACGTGATTGAAAGAGTGGAGTTTAGGTAAGGTCTATAGATTAAATAGAGGAAAGATGTTTTATTATGTGATAATTTGAATAGTTGTGCTTGTACAGATAAATTTTTATGACTGATGAATATCCTTTTTTTTAGAACTAATGAAAATTTTGGTACTTAATGTTATACTTTGTGAAAAATCAGGATAAATGTGGTTTAAGAATTATTGGAGCATCACAATAACAACAACCAAATTTGTATGTTATAGAGGTGAGATTAGTGAAATGGGAAGAGCTTACTCTTAAAACCACGTTCGACATAGAGGTGCACTCAAGTCAGTGTTCGACAGAGTAGATATGAGGCATTGAGGTGCTCACACTTCTCACTTTGTTGAGAGCTAAGGCACTCGCATTCTCACTTCAGAACTAAGGATCCAGATCTGAGGCATTCTCACTTCAGATATAGGTAGCTTACGTTCCTATCACTTCAGTGGTCGCTCGCGTTCCTTCTGAGTCTCCTCAAGCCTCGTTCCTTTTATCGACTGGGTCCTTCAGTGGCACCACCTTAGGTATAAGGGTAGATAGTAGGTGCTGGCGAAGCATGGTGAATGCTAACATGAAGGGCACTGATTTCGATTTTGGTTTTTGTAAGTCTTTCAATACTCTTTGGGGCATAGTAATAAGCTTTACTACTTAGATCTAAACTAGCAGGCATTAAGACTCTCTCATAATGGTGGAGGCTTTAGCCTCTCTGAAGGGTCTCTCTCTGATGGGGCTAGGTTCACCCTCCCTTTTGAAAACTGAATTTCCCGCTCTCTTTAGAGAAGCGCTCCTAAACTCATCGACTGTCAAGAAACTTGGAAAATTAGGTGTAGTTAGGACAACCTTGATTGACTCTAGAAGGGAGTATTCTTAGAAAAACAAGTTAAGCACTCAACATCACAAAAGTACCCTTGAATATTATGAAAATGTTTTGAATGATGGAGTATTAACACCTACGATTGAACTCCTAAAGGCTGGAGCACAAGCATGGGCGTCGACCTTGATTGGGTTTTTCTAGTCCAAACAATCAGCCTTCCCTATGGTGAGTGCCTGGGCTATGGCCAAATGGGGCAAGAAAGGACTACAAAAGGTGATGCTATGTGAAGATGGTATGTTTTTATTCAAATTTTCCAATGATTCTTACTTGAATGAGATTTTGGAACAGGGTCCATGGCATTTTAGAGACCAATCATTGTTTATACAGAAATGGAGGTCTGGAATGGAGATAGATTAGGGGCAATTCGATGTTCTCCCCATGTGGGTTCATATTCACAACTTAACATTGGAGTTTTGAATGGTGGAGGGTTTAAGCCACTTGGTTAGTTCTTTGGGGAAGCAAGTGCGTATGGACACACAAACCACCCTTATGGAAAGGGTCTGCTATGAGAAACTTTGTATTGAAATACCAAAGAATGCTCCACTACCAGACAGCCTTCATGTTCTTTGACTAGGAGAAAATGGAAGGTTGGAGAGAGCTGAAATATATACCAACTATCCATAGAAACGTAGCAACTCTGATATGAAATGGGTTCCTACAGGTAGAACCTTTCATTCAAGGTGGCATGATGATCTTCTTAATCTTGCTAAATTTGGTCCCCTAATTGAACATGCAAATGATGCAAAACATGGCTCAAATGGGGATGGAGTTATAGACATTGATGGTGAAGTCAGCCCACAGGTTCCTGCTAAAAAAATGGTCAAGGTTGAAGACAATGGTAAGCAATTAGTTGATTTGAGGACTGAAAATGTTGTTGCAAATACTACCCAGTCCTAGGAAAATTGTCAAATAGATTGTGCTCAGATAAAGACTCTTTTAAAACATGTTGAGATAATTGAAATTGTTGCTGCTAAAGCGTCTTTGACTCAACTTACAAATGTAGAGCAGAAAGTTATTGACAACTCCAGTGCAGACAATGTAGAGAGTCTAGACAGTGGAGTGAATCACTTCAGTTCCTAGTATTTAGAGCGTTTTCAGATAGATTGGGCCAACATGTTGACTCTATTAACAACTGTCGGGCAAACTGAGAATGTTGTTTGGAAGACATCTAAAGCTAGGCTAGAGTATGCACAACAGACAGAAATGGTAAACTCTAGTAATGACTGTGTGGCAAGTCATGGGACAAGAGATATCATCTCTTAGAATGTAGAACAAGCAGAGGACTATAATTTTCCATCAGCTATAGCCCAAGTCCTTGACATCCCAGGAGATTTTTTTGTGCAGTCCAAAACTACAAAAAAGAAATCAACAAGGAAGAAAAAGCAAAATTTCAAATATCAGATGGTTTCTCCCAAATAAGGCAATCCTAGTGCAAAACTTTAGGGAGTTAAACAACCCTCGTAACTAAGAAAATGGTAAAGGAACCTTTCCATGGAGATGAAGCTTAAATAATTTCTATAGTTGTTTTTTTTTGTTTTCTATCTTGCAGTCATTTATACTGTCTTATTCAGGGAGTTTTTTTAATCATGTTGTAATATGAAGGTAGACTTAACGCCTTGAACTCATTGTAATATAAATATAGTTTTAACTATAATCAAAATTCTTTTTTACTTTTAAAAAAAAATCGTGTGTTACGTGCAGAATCATGATTGGTGTTGTGGAACGTAATATCTAATCAACCCATATGATGTCGTTTGTCCATTTCTTTTGCTATGCTTTTCTTTAAGTGCAGGTGACCAAGGAAGACATATGATGGTTTTTAGAAATGAACAACTGAAGTGAAAAAGTTGTAAACTACAGGGAACCAGACGTAATTAACCCTTCCATTTACTCTTTTAATTTATTAATTAATCATCTGTTTTGGTCCGAATAACAGGGAAACTCCCTTTCAAGCAAGTTGATCCAGCAATTTTTGTAAAAGAATAGGAAATTTCGGAAGGTGGTGCGATGGGGTTTAGATGTTATCCACCTTAAGCAGGTCAGTCAGTTTACTGCTTCCGACCTAGCTAAGTTCTTCAATTTTCGGACTAGTAACTTGAGACAAAGAGATGAAATAAATAAAGCTGCAGAAATCACTCTCTGTCAAGTTGTTCGCAATTATCGCCAGCAAGGCATAACAGACGCATATTTTAGTACATAAATTGTCAGAATTATCAATCTATTTCCCGATTGTGGCTTCCCTATTTTGTTTTTATATTTGTGCGTGCACATCATTGCAGAATCTTTGTGGGTTTTTGTAGGGCTTTCCCTTTACTTTGCACATCACCCAAAGAGAATAAAACCTAGGATGTTAACAGCCATTTCAGGGAATTCAATCTAAGAACAAAACTGAATCTCTTCTCTGCATCACATAACATGCCGAGAAGCTCGTCGAATGACCGTAGGTCCTGTTCTAATCACTCTTCAATACCCTTCGGCAGTTCAGCTGTTCTGTTTATAATATCAGTTATGTGCGTTAGTTGCGACTTTGAATCTTTAACAAATCGCTGCTCTTGCTAAGTGACAATAAAAAGGTGGCACAATAGCTTCCAAGTGAATTAAGAAAAAACACTTTATTCATATTTAAGTATCAGGTAAAAAATATAGATTATTCTAAAGGCTTCATAAGAAATTACATATGATTCTAAATATTGAAAATTATTGTTACCATTCTAATTGTTTAAAAAATATTTTGTAATATTAAAATTTTAAAAAAAAATTTGTTACTCTAATGTTAAGCTCTTTTAATAAATATTGTAAAATAATTAACTGTTACACATGTAATGATATTCCTATAATTGGTATAACTTAGTTCCAATAATTTATCTTTTTTATATATGGAAAAATGTTTTAAGGATATTCTGATAAATAGTTTTTATAATATAAAACCTTTAAAATAAATTATGATATAGTGATTTTATATTAATCATATACACTATATATGTACTCAATTATATAATAACTTTTATTGAAGTAATCTGATAAATGTCTAACAAGAGATTTCTTCTTTATATAGTTTTTAATTTATAAAATAATAAAAAATTTAAAAAATTAAACCATAAAAAAGTTCCAAAACATTTTATCAAAAAAAATCCTTGTCAGTTTTACTTGGGATCTGTTGATCCAGCTTGTTCTCATCGAAAAAACACAATAAGACTAACAGATGATTGCTAAAATATCTTATGACATTTGTAACTTAATATCTAGTTATAGAGAGTGTACTAAGCAATAAGATTGAAATGAAGAAAAAAAAAAAATGCTACGCAGCCAGTTAGCTTAACATTTACTCCGATATCTTACATAAATTAAGATTTCCAGTCTCTAGCAAACTAAGATACCATCAGTAGAAGAAAAAGAGCAAAAGGCAAGGAATGTGTTGCCTTTTTCTTTTATCTTAGATAAAGAAGAGGAATATATTGACGCATAAAATCAATAAAGTGACAGAATTTTTCCTTGTAAGCTTTTTGCAAATGGAAGAAGGCAATAGGGAGTTCTAAAAGTTGGTGTCCTGTATGTTCATCTACACTCCGTCCATTCTTTATTTTCATTTTTCGGCTCTTTCATCAGGAATTTTCTTTACCATTGACAATTATGTAATGCATCTTGATTCTTCTTTTGCTCAGAGAATCCAACCTTTGCAATTTGTACTTGTATCAAAGAATACTCAGGGAATCATATACTGGTAACACCAATTAAGCATCTGCGTGTAATGGAATATGTCGGTAGAAATTTGTATGGTATGGTTCAAGGTTTTGATGTTGAGTATGCACCATGGAAAGTATTCATTTGCTACAGACGGTGAAATGTCAGAAATTTGAATTTACTATTTCAACGAGCGGAAACAACTTATATAAGGATGGCTTCTTAAATGAAAGGAAGTTCTTTACACACTATAGCTACCTGCTAATCAAAAGCTATATAAGCACTAAAACACAAATAGCTTAAGCTACTTAATACATAGCACATTAGACTATACTAATCAAGCCAATTTTTATTCTTCCAAACTTGAATTGGGATCGTAGTAAATTTTTAGGATGAAGCTTGTTAGGGCTTAAGCATTTGATTGAGAGTGCCACTTAAATGGAGGGACATGACTTCATTGGTGGATCCCATAAGCTTTCCACCGATGAAAACTGCTGGCACAGGCGCATTGCACCCGAGCCTCACAATGGCTTTCTCCATTTCTCGACCATCAGGGTCTCGGTCAATGTCGTGTACAAGAGGCTCTACTCCAATCTCTTGGAATAGAATTTTGACAGCATAGCACAGGCAACATGAGCTCTTGCTGAATATCACTACCCGTTTTGCCGAGGCCAATCCTAGCACCTTGTCCATGCTGATAGTCCTGGATTGAGAATGTTTTCCTGATACGAGAAGAAGTTATTTAGTCTAGTAGAGATAAGTTCTTGGCTTTTCTTGGACTTTTTATTGGAAACAGAAGACCATTGGATCGAGTTCTGAGTTCGGAAAGATTATGAGGGGGAAGTGAACAGGAGGAAAGGAGTTTAAAGCTGAAGGTTATTTGAACTTATGCCGTCGTGCTAGACTATTTATAGGGATAGGTAACAATGAGTCTATTGTTTGAATAAGAACATTCAAAAGTGGAGCAGCTTTGCTTAGATGCCCAAATTGATGAAAGTTACTTTTGAAGATTGAGACTACTGTACTTCGATGAGCCGAACATGTTGGAACTTGTGCTTCCTGAACCACAGTTATCAGTAAAGACTCGGCCTTTATTAATATCGTAACCTTCTTCAAATGTGGAAAAGCTTTGAAGAGACTCGTACACATACGAGTATGCAAAACAGAGAACGTGTACATCCTACGGACCGTTTATTCAACCTTGGCTGATATTATATATGGACTAATCATAATTCAAAACACAACCAAAGATGAAAACTACCATAAGGCTTGTCAATTTTTATCAGATTCCCGCAATCACAACCTTTAAGTCCTTGTGCTGAAAGATTGGGAATGTGATTGCTTTCGGTTGCAGTGATGCCTTGTGTAGCCTCCACCAACTTGAACGATTCCTTCAATCAAAACAGCACGAGAGGCTCAAGTTTTCACGGTTTATAGCTGCACTCACTCCAATCAGCTATACTCCCGCATGCGTGGATTTAGCCTCTGAATGGCTTCAACGGCTACGCGTGCATAAGATAAAGGAGAACATTTCTTTATTGAAAATGGTACATACTTGTCCTCGCGTGACAGGCCTTCTCTAGACATTTTAAAGTCGTAACAGTAGTTGGTGTGATTCAGAGGCAAAAAATGGGGTTATTGAGGGTATCCTACGTATGTTCACAGCACGCATACACTCGTGGTTGATAGTAAATCCTATTGTAAATAATTTTGTGTCTCTAGTACGAAGTCTTGAGAAATTTAAAGAACTCAAATCTGATACTTGTGAGAACAAAATATTGGAAAGATTGTTAGATGTCGAAAAAGTATAAGATTAATTGATTATGATAATAATATTTAAGGAAAAAGAAAAATTGATGAATAAGTATATTGATTTACTTTAATATCACTATTAAACATTTTTTTAGTATGTTAGTCATAGATATTAGTGAGGTAAATTTAAAAGTTATAAAATAAAAAAATTTTATTTGATCAATATATTTGAAAATTATTTTTTTAAATTGATGTTAATAGAGTTTTTATGCTAAAATCAAAAAACAGAAAAGGAGAGAGAGTAGAAGAGGACAATAAACAATAATAAAAAGCAAATTTGATCAATAAGGTAAGTGCTTATATAAGATTTAAAACAATTGTGAGTATTCAAGTAGTGTTTATTTAGTTTGTACACCAAAAATAGAATTTAAGTATACAAATATGTAGTGTATGCCAATTAGGGTGTGAAATCTTGATTTTTTTTCTTATTTTTATTCGTTTGTCTCTTATTTTCACTGTGATTTTATTTTAGTCATGAATTGATGGTCAGAGTGTTATATTTTAGGTGCATGATTGGATTATTGAATCTGTATAATTGTTAATAAGGTATAAAATGTGAGTAAATTGAACATAAAATAAGTGTAATAAAGTGACATACTAGTCCAATATATTATCAAAATTGAGCAACATTTAGTTTTCTAATATAACTTTTTATAGAAACATTGGGTTGATGAGATTTAAGAAGTTATAAAAAGTTAAGGGAAATATTTACATTTCATAAAAAAACAACAAGAGCTGATATCAAACCGAAATATGATAATTTTATGGAAGAAATATGTGGTATATTTTGTTGTAACCACCATGCACTGTTCAACACTTTCATCGTAGCTTTCAATAGGAATGTAGGATTGAGATGATTCAAGAAATTAAAGAAATTGAAGATGTTTCTATACAACTTTTAAGATAGACTCCTAGAGCTAATATCATCAAACCAAACCTCTATATTGGTTTGAATTTTCTGTAAAGCAATATCTAGCTAGTTAAACAAAATAATAGGCTAACCAAATTTTCCATAAATACATTTTTTAAAAGCATCCAAAACATTAAAAATTGAAGATTTTCAAAGAGGAAGCTTATAAAAATGTCAAGGAGAGAGAAAAAGCAACTGAAAGGGCTATTTTGAAGGATAACACAATAATTTAAATTTTATTTTTAAAAGTAATTTAAAATTTTTATTTGACTCCTATGCACTTCGGGAGTTTCTAGGTAGATATTTTGTCTTGGAAAGAGATTTAAGGTACTTTCATATGAAATTTGGTTATTTATGCCATTTAGAGATTTTTAGTTTAATTATCTTATTGTTTGTGCAAATTAATTATGTTAATGGTGTTATTTAACAATTTGTAACATTTAATTTTTATTTTTAGATAGTTTAATGGAGAACCCTAATTTGGGGTAATAAGTATAATAGGTTTTTGTTAATTTGATGGTTTTGAGGGTTAGATGATGTCAAAGTAAATCATGGACATATAGTGACAAGCATACATGTAAATTGTGATTAAGGTGCATCAACACCTATAATTATTTTCAAATTATATTCACTACAACAAACTGGATTTTTAGCGATGAATTTAATCATCGCTAAAGAAGGACAAATCATCGCAATTATTAATGTGCGACGATTTCATTTCGTCGCCCCAATTGTCGTCGAATTCTAGTAGCAAAACAACATCGACGACATTTTATAGAAGTTGTCACGAAAACATGTTTGAGACAAAAATAATTTGTCGAAAAAACTTATTAATGACGATAGAGAGAAACATCGGTAATGGTTTTGCACATTGTTTTCTTTTGATAGATAAAAGTCTTTTCCCACGAAACCTTATGCATGGATATTTATTTTTAGTAACGATTTGGTTTTGGTAGCAAAAAACTTTTAGCTACCAATTCTTCCTATAGGGAAATGTTTTTAGAAACGTTTTTTAAACGTAGGTAAACAATTTTTGTGACGAAGTAGCTTTGGTCACTATTATGATTTTGTGACTATTTTTTGTAGCAAAAAAGATGTAGCTACGAAATGTTGGCAAAAACTTTTTACCACGTTGTTTACACGGAGTAAATTAGTTTTTGGGATGAATTTTATTTGGTAGCTAATAGTATTTAGAGACGAAATGTAATTTTTAATTTATTGGACTAGTAAACGAATTTATGTTAATTTATTACAATTTTAAGACTTTTTTGATGAATTATTTTTGATAGCTTGTATTATTTAGTAAAAAATTTTAATTTTGAAAATTATAATTATTATAATTGTTAAAAACTAATTTATTTTAATTTATTACAAATTTGAAGACATTTTTAATATTTTGTAAATAATCATAAATTGAAATTAATTAAACATATAAAATGGAATGCATTATATATAAAACAATATTTACATCATTTACAAACTAAGAGTCAGAATCTGAGTCACTAGTTTTAACATATGAAGAACCTAGTATTTTTTTAACCAATTTTTTAAGGTTGCTAATTTCTTTTAATTCCCGATTTAACTTGTCTTCTGTACATTGTAATTTGTCTTCTGTACATTGTAATTTTGTCTTCAGTACCTAGTTCTCCTCTTGAAGTGCTATCAACAATGTTGGTCGTGAGGAAGAGGCTCCATCAGGCTTAGGGTCATACCCAAGGCCTTTGATATAACCCGATCGTGTACCAAAGATATTGTTGCAAATATCATCGATATTAGACTGATTTCCCTTAGCCAATGAAGTCTGCAACAACTTCTGCATCTTGTTCTACAATGTAAAGTAGAAAATGGAGTTAACTTAAAAATTATTAGTTAATATTATATAGAAAATAAATTGTAATATTAATTTATTTGTACTTACATAATTACTTTGTGCCTCTTCAAATGTCTAGCCTTGCCCTTCCTTGTAGTATGTGTGCTTGTACAGTGTGATTTGATCACACTATTGCCCTTGGAGTTGTGTTTGACTCTACAATAGTTAAAATAAAATTTAACCAATTAGAATTTATTGTATTAAAAAATAGAATACTAAATTGAACATGTTACACTTACTAATTCTTGTCAGACAACGACAAATGATCTAGAGCCAATGTTATGCGAATTCGTCATTTTTGCTCTAGTCACCTTGGCTTTCTGACATTTTCCCTAAATTAAGAGAATTAGTCATAAAATGTATAAATAGAATTAATGGAAAGAAAATATGAAGAGAAGAAAACAAACCTTAAACTACGGTGAAGCCCAATAATCACACAATTTATTCATTTTCTTCAATCTCCCTTTCTGACACATGTCTCCTGGCCTCTTCATTGGAAGGGAAAGACTGATAATATTTATGCAGTTGATAGCAGTAATCCTTCACCCTTTGTTTTAACAGGGAACCAATACTACTTGAAAGTTCAGGCTGCTCAATACCTACAATATTGAGCTTCATATGTGAAAACACGTATTAGATAAGTTACTAATTTAGTTAAGTAAAATTGGAATACTTATAATGAAATGAATTGAAATAATTAATACCAAAACTATGTAATTTGTTTTGCAGCAAGATGCCTTCCTTCAACTGCATGACATGCTGAAGGCAAGGTAACTCATTTCGAAAAATAACGCCCAACTCACTAGCTAATTTTGTTGATTGGATCTTATCAACTAGGTGCCCTTGTGTCGAGTCAATAGTCACGGACAACTTGGAATTCATTGCAACATTCATCCATTGTAACTCAACGCCTTTCGTCTTTTCTCTACCTCGTTTTCTGAGGCCAGTATTGGAACCTGAAAAAATGACATAATGATTAAAGCACATTAAACATGTAATGAGAGCATAAATGTATATATGCTTGGTTATCAATAACAAACCTAAAGATCCCTCATAACTACTAGACGATGTTGATAAAGGTTATTGTTGCTGTCTTTCCTTATACGATGATGTAATTGCTGGTTGTTCTGTTGGAGAAACTTCAACGCCAGTAACCACCCTTTTTTCTTTATTACGACCAGGTGCCATTGTAATCAACCTGTGTAAAAATGAATAACATCAACAATATCATAAAATAGACAACAAATATAGAAAATCATCAACTACCGCAAAAACATAACTGAAACATTAAAAATATGCTTATAGTCATAGCTTATAAACATAACTACAACATCAACAACATAAGACCTATAATTATGTTATTAACATTTGAAATAATATAAACATTGAAACTTACATTCAATCATCATCATCAAAATGAAGAAAATCATCATCATTAAGTAGATGTTTGTTTGATTCTTCATCACTAATATATTCCAGCAAAGTATCGTCATTATTATTGAAGTCATCTTGATTATAGTCTTCATCTATTTGTAAGATAAGATGACATTGGATTTCATCCAGTTGAACTATATTTGGCTCGACATTTTTCCTATGGAATGAAGATATATCTGCATCTTCTACTGTAATGCCTTCGTTATTGATCTCCAATCCACTATCTTGCTAGACTTCATCAGCATCTTCATCTAATTCACTAATATCTCTTTCACAAAAATCAAAGACATTACTTTGTTGAAACTTTTGAACAACCTTCCAATTGCGACCCAATACAGTATCGTTGACGTAGAAAACTTGTTTGGTTTGAGTTCCAAAGGCAAAAGGATCATTATCATACCATGTCTTACTAACATTTATGTTAGTAATATGCCTGTTCACTCTTATGTCAGTTAGATCAAACCATTTGCATTTAAGTAAAACAACCTTCTTATCGTTGATGTAGTGCAACTCTATAATTTCAAATAAGACACCGTAGAAGTCAATTATTTCTTCGTCATAACATCCTTCAACGACAACCCCACTATTTTAACTTCTAACTCGACTATCTTGATCTTGTATGTGATATCGCACCCATTAAAAATGCAACATGTGTATTTCTTCCCACAAATATGAGACCCACATTCCAAACTATATAATGTTGTTGTCGCTTCTTGCACGTTACGGTTATATAACCGTATCATCCGTACGAAAAATTTAAAATAAATATTAGGCTGAGACATTTTCTTATATATACATAATATGTAATTAATATGAAACTTGCTCGATTTCTAAGCCATGATTTAAACTTCTGCCTATGTCTTTCTTCAACATTAACGATCCCTTTGCTTCGAATTGTGTCATTGTGCTCACTATTGGGAAAAAAACACAATAACATTAATGAGTTAATGAAGGAAATTGTAATATGATTATTTGAATGAAAAGGAATATACGTACTCTATATATCTATCGACATTCTCGCAATTGTTCAAAATATACTAATGGACAATTTCGAATTCATCCTTACTTAACTCGACATATTTACCCGCACCAAGTGGTCACCTTTTGGGAGAAAATAGACAAACCACCATTGTCATTGAAATCAAAGTTACGTTCGGGTCTATTAAATCTCGTCTCCACACCAGTTAAGTACATTAAGCAAAAAGTTAAGCATTCATTTGCTATATAAGTCTCTGCAATAGACCTCTCTGGTCGAGCCCTATTACATATAAAACGCTTAAGAGAGCATAAAAACCTAAACATAAACAGTTAAACACTTAGGAATTATTACTAACAAATAATATAGCAAAAACTTCTTGAATTTAATATAAATTACCTTTCAATCGGAAACATCCATCGAAATTGAACCAGTCCACCAAGTTTTGCTTCATATGGTAAGTGAATTGCCAAATAGACCATAACATCAAAAAACGATGGGGAATAATAGTTCAAGCTTACATAGAATCAATGCTATGTCTTTCTTCAATTTATCAAGCTCTTCAACTTTAAGTGTCTTGTAACATAATTGCTTAAAAAACTCTCCCACTTGACCTAAAGTAACAGACATATCTTTCGGCAAACAGCCACGTATTCTAACAGGAAGTAGCTATTGCAAAAGTACATGACAATCATGACTTTTCAACCCTGATACTTTTCCCTCTTTAACCTTCCTACGACCTGTTGGACCACGATTTTCTTCTTACTATATGTTGGGGATTAATTTTATTTTTTGTTGCGATTAGGTATAAATTATAAAGTTTTTGGGGGGTAGAAATTTTTTTTTAAGATTGATGGATTAAAAGTAGGAATTGAGGTTTAATTTGAAAGCTTATGGTGTTAATTGAAATTGAAA